>JADLZM010037990.1:165398-177604 GCA_018148995.1 Sinocyclocheilus maitianheensis | reverse complement strand
ACACACTCTCACTCACACACACACACCCACACACACTCACTCTCTCACACACACACACACACACACACACACACTCTCTCAATCACACACACACACACACACAATAAAACTGCAAGGATTTAGATCAAATTGGTCAGACACCTGTAAGAATCTCATCAAATTAGACGGATGTTAACGCGGAGCGGTTGTGTAAGCCCTCATTCACATCTCATATTTAGTTCATGTTACTAGCGGACTAGCGTGTGCTGTCTGAGCTCACGTTCATGACGGTCTCGATCGTACAGTGAGCTGCATCAGCCGCTTGTTCTTGTGTTCCTCAGGACCCTGAAATGAGTTTATGATTGCTGTGTTTCGTGTCACTTGGTTTAAATGTGTCTGTGTTTTTTCTCAGGACTCGCAGTGAACTCTAACGAGTCTCAATCTGACACTGTAAGATTCTTCACGATCGAGAGACGTCCAGCCTTCAGTTTCAGACAGACAAACCTGCTCAGAAAGACTCTAGACGTTTCTCCTCGCTTTGAGGAAAAGACTCAAATATGTGAGCGACAGACCGGTTGCATTGTTCTCAGCTGACGCGAGCGTTTGTGTCTGTGCTCTTCCTGGTTCATGAGTAATCCGTCTAAACAGATTCCTGTCAAATCAAGCTGATTGTGTATGTAATGCAGCAGCGGAGGAATCCCTAAGGAGCTCACGTCTGATCTGAAGGAGCCGCAGGTTGAAGAGCGTCCCGTAAGACTCTGCCGTCTCACTCCTGCGCTGGCGAGCGATGCGTGTGCCGAGCCGCTGAGCATGTACGCGGCAGCCGGTATGACGGAGTGTAAGGCGGAGGTGACTCCGTCGGCGAGGAACGGTCACCGTGTGTTCAGCTACACGCTGGAGAGCCACACAGCGGCCGCCTTCTCCATCATGAACGAGCTGCGGCTGGAGCGCCAGCTGTGTGACGTCACGCTGAGGGTCAAATACAGCCAGCTGGACGCCGTGGACTTCGTGGCTCATAAGGTGGTGCTGGCCTCGTCCTCGCCGGTGTTTCGCGCCATGTTCACCAACGGCCTGAAGGAGTGCGGGATGGAGGTGGTGCCCATCGAGGGGATCCACCCGAAGGTAAGAGGGTCTCAGAAGAGCTAGTGACGGCTCTTTCTCACACGCGTGTCTGATCCGTGTCTGGCTGTTCTCAGGTCATGGGCCGGCTCATCGAGTTCGCGTACACGGCGAGCATCTCTGTGGGCGAGAAGTGTGTGATTCACGTGATGAACGGAGCCGTCATGTACCAGATCGACAGCGTGGTCAAGGCCTGCTGTGATTTCCTCGTGCAGCAGCTCGACCCGAGCAACGCCATCGGCATCGCCAGCTTCGCCGAGCAGATCGGCTGCACTGAGCTTCACCAGAAGGCCAGAGAGTACATCTACATGAACTTCAGTCAGGTCAGTCGCGCTCAGCCTGTACGACGAGAGCATTTACCTGTGATAATAAGTGTTTCTAGAGCAGCAAATCAACATATTAGAATGATTTCTGAAGATCATGTGACACTGAAGACTGGAGGAATGATGCTGAAAATATATTTTAACAGATATTCACATAGAAAACAGTTATTTTAAACAGTAAAAATATTTCACAATATTACTGCTTTTGCTGTATTTCTGATTAAATAAACGCAGGGTTGGTGAGCAGAAGAGAATTTTGACTGGTAGTGTACTCACGCTCGTGTTGTTGCTAAGGTTTGGTGTGTGATCTGTCAGTAAGTGTGTGAGTGTGTGTGTGTGTGTGTGTGTGTGTGACAGTGTGTGCGTGTGTGTGTGTGAGAGAGAGAGTGTGTGTGTGTGTGTGTGTGTGTGTGACAGTGTGTGCGTGTGTGTGTGTGAGAGAGAGAGTGTGTGTGTGTGTGTGTGTGTGTGTGACAGTGTGTGCGTGTGTGTGTGTGAGAGAGAGAGTGTGTGTGTGTGTGTGTGTGTGTGTGACAGTGTGTGCGTGTGTGTGTGTGAGAGAGAGAGTGTGTGTGTGTGTGTGTGTGTGTGTGACAGTGTGTGCGTGTGTGTGTGTGAGAGAGAGAGTGTGTGTGTGTGTGTGTGTGTGTGTGACAGTGTGTGCGTGTGTGTGTGTGAGAGAGAGAGTGTGTGTGTGTGTGTGTGTGTGTGTTGATGCCGAATCTGTCTGTCTCTCAGGTGGCCACACAGGAGGAGTTCTTCAATCTGTCTCACTGTCAGCTGGTGACGCTGATCAGCCGTGACGAGCTGAACGTGCGCTGTGAGTCCGAGGTGTTTCACGCGTGTGTGGAGTGGGTTCAGTACGACCGGGAGAACCGGCGGCTGTATGTGCAGGCTCTGCTGCAGGCGGTCCGCTGTCACTCGCTCACACCGCTGTTCCTGCAGCGCCAGCTCGAGCGCTTTGACTGGGACGCTCAGAGCAAAGACTACCTGTCGCAGATCTTCCAGGACCTCACGCTGCACAAGCCCACTAAAGTCACCCCCCTCCGGGCGCCCAAGGTGCCGCAGCTCATCTACACGGCTGGAGGATACTTCCGGCAGTCGCTCAGCTATCTGGAGGCGTTTAACCCCGGCTCCGGAGCCTGGCTGCGGCTGGCTGATCTACAGGTGCCCCGCAGCGGATTAGCAGCCTGTGTCATCAGCGGCCTGCTGTACGCCGTGGGCGGCAGGAACAACGCTCCGGACGGAAACATGGACTCCAGCATGCTGGACTGTTACAACCCCATGAACAACCGCTGGCTGCCCTGCGCGCCCATGAGTGTCCCACGCAACCGCATCGGCGTGGGCGTCATCGACGGCATGATCTACGCTGTGGGCGGCTCGCACGGCTGCGTCCATCACAACAGCGTGGAGAGGTGAGACGGTAGATCGCTCCTGCAGAGCTTGTATTGTTCATGTTTTATAACCAGTGTGCCTTTGCAGCAGGTAGATCGCTCTCAGCACAGCTGTCTGCAGTGAATGCTACTTTGTCCTGTTACGGTTTCATAATGAGCTGAAAATATACACATCTCATTATAACAAGAAGGATCTCTAATGTTGTGTTTTGCACCATTACTTTGGCACAGTGTTTTCACCGACGACATGGAATAAAAACTCATTTTGAGTGATAAAAACTAAACTGGTTTTCAGTCAGAAATCCAGTCAGAACTAATCTCCTGCGTGGTTGGGAGTTTAGATGTGAACATTTGAGCTGAACGGATCTATCCGGCGGGACATCAGCTAGCATACACCCGCTGCACGTCTCATGACACGATCAAAAATATCAGCGATGATATGATGCATTTGAGAAAGCACGAAAGAAAAACTCGATTCTGTCCGGTTTTCTGAGCGCACACACCCTCTTAGACAGCACACGAGTTCTGAATTCAGATGAGTATCAGTATATTGCATCCGTGCATTCATTTTTAAAGGGACAGCAGCCTCATTTAGTTGCTGTTGTCTGTGTCATTAATATTAATCAAATAACAAAAGAAAGTGTTTATTTAATTTTAAGATATAAGACATGTTATGTGTCACAGCAGTTAATAAAGCAATAATCCCGTGAAGCCGTGGTTTACAGTGCATTTATAACAGCTAAGAGGCGTTGTTAGGTATGACGCGAAGCGGAGTCTTTAGCTGTTATAAATTCACTGTAAACCACGGCTTCACGGGGGTTACTGCTTTTATAAAACGGTTATTCCATATACGTAGCAAGGTTTCACAAAATAAAACAGAGCAAATAAAGTGTAATGATATTAATAAACACAGTGTTCTTCCACCAAACAATGTAGCTCCTCAGAAACAGTTGTGGTTGCTACAAAGTGGTTGCCGAGCAACACACAGACGTAAACAAAGGTGTGTGTTACTTTGTAGCGTCATTTACAACAGCTTCGAACGCTGCTCAGCCATTCAGAGTCAAGCACCGGAACTCTCCGCTTTATAAATCTGTCTATATTGCATGTTCAGTCCTTAAGATCATTCATATTAACAGGTTAATAGATGTTTTATCGTACAGTTAAAACTGTAAGTTTTAAACCGCGATACAGTTTTGGCTTAAATGATCAGACGCATCGTTTTCACCTGGTTTTCACCTGGTAATGTTGCTCTTCTCACGCCAGACACGAGAAAACACCTCAAAGCTTTTGCAACCGGGTAACACTGATCTGCTGTGATGTTTGTGGAGATTAGTGATGAATGACAGACATTACTCTGTGAGTAGAAGGAAGTGGAAACCGCTATTAATAGATACATAAAGACTGAACTTTGCAGTGAGTCACTGGAGTTATAAAGACTGGTCTGTCTGTCAGGTGAGCTTCAGGTAAATCTGTGACGCTCCTCAAGATGTGATCTGACTTACTGACGACGCAGTAATAAACGCAGAAGTAATGACGAGCACGAGCTCCAGTGAGTGTGTCATGCAGGGTTTGTTGTGTTTGCGTGTTCATGTCAGGCGTTGCGTGATTTATCTGTGTTTGATGTGTTCAGGTATGATCCAGAGAGAGACTGCTGGCAGCTGGTGGCGGCGATGCTGACGCGGCGGATCGGAGTCGGTGTAGCTGTGATCAACCGGCTGCTGTACGCGGTGGGAGGCTTCGACGGCACGCACCGGCTGAGCTCCGCTGAATGCTACAACCCCGAGAGAGACGAGTGGAGGAGCATCGCGTCCATGAACACGGTCCGCAGCGGCGCAGGTCAGGCCCTACAGAAATAGCTCAATCGTCCTCGTTTACTTTCCTCATGTTGCTCCAAACCTGCGTGAGGGCAGTGAATAAATGACGAGAGGACGAACACTGCTGTCTGAACCGTTCCTCAGACTCTTTCTTTAATTACTGAAGAACATTTTTGGTTTTTCAGACACTGGGTGAAACATTAGTGACCAGACACAGATCATTAATCAGACCGGTTTGTTTTATGATTGTTCACACACAGTGTCGGGTAACGCATTACAAGTAACGCGAGTTACGTAATCAGATTACTTTTTTCAAGTAACTAGTAAAGTCACGCATTGCTTTTTAATTTATAAGAGAATATCTGAGTTTCTTTTTCAAATAAGCAACGCAAGTTACTTCTTTTTCCAAAGTATTGAGTGACAGCTCTGGTGTTGCGATGGTGACAGAAATCAGAAGATGTTACTGTAGCTCTAAAATAAATATGAATATGCATTAATCACCCCCCCACCCACCACCCCCCCCCCCACACACAGATTCAGCATTCCTCAAAATGAATAAAAATAAGGCCGCTCAAGAAGATGACGCAAACCTTCAATACTTAAATGATAAACAACACAAATATGCTTTTTTAACATTTGTGTCTTTATTTCTTGCTGACGTGTGTTAAATGTCTTCTTCTGCGTTCTACTGTACTTTCCCTTCAGCCTGAGGCGCATTCACTTCACTTCTGGTGTGAAAGGCTTTTATATTTGCCAAAAATAGAACTTTTTTGTCTTAAAAACAAACAAGCAACCCCTGCCCAGATTTAAAAAGTAACGCAAAAGTTTCATAACGCATTACTTTCCACAAAACGTAACTAAGTAACGTAATTACTTACTTTTTATGGAGTAACGCAATATTGTTAAACGTAACTTTCCCCAGCACTGTTCAGACAGCAGGAAGGCGTGTGTTCTTTGATTTGTTGATGTGTGCTGCGTCTCGCTGTGAATCCGGGCTGATGTCAGGCGTGTTCTGAGCGTCATGTGATCTGTGTTCAGGCGTGTGCGCTCTGGGGAACTACATCTATGTGATGGGGGGATACGACGGCACCCATCAGCTGAACACCGTGGAGCGGTACGACGTGGAGACGGACGGCTGGAGCCTCATCGCTTCCATGAGACACAGACGCAGCGCTCTGGGAGTGACGGCGCACCACGCACGCATTTACGTGCTCGGTACCAGCTGCATCTTACACTCAGAACGGACCCTGTTTGTGGGATAATTATAATCCCAGTTATGCATTATAATACATTTCTATTCATTGTTACACCTTTAGAAAGTATAAAACACATGACAAACAAACCCTCAAATATTATGATGCATTTTAACTTTGGTTACAGTTATTTATGGAAAGATATAATGCATTACAATGTACATCAGTATGTATACATAAACGCTTTAAGTCGAGTGTTACTGAAATGCTCATCCGTTGCTTATGAAAAGTTTGACTGATCCAGTGCTGATTATGAGACGTTGACTGGTTTGTTTGTTGTATGTCTGTAGGTGGGTATGATGGGAACACGTTCCTGGACAGTGTGGAGTGTTATGACCCGGAAACAGACGCCTGGAGCGAGGTCAGCAACATGACGTCCGGCCGCAGCGGCGTCGGAGTGGCTGTGACCATGGAGCCGTGCCAAAAGGACCTGAGCCCGTGTCAGAAACACTAGAAACACACCTCCATCTGTGCTCATTACAGACCTCTCCCGCTCCCTCCCTCCTCTCTCTCTCCCTCCTCCCTCTCTCTCTCTCTCTCTCTCCTCCCTCCCTCCTCCTCTCTGTCCTCCCTCTCGCTCTCCCTCTCTCTCTCCCTCCTCCCTCCCTCTCTCTCTCTCTCTTTCTCTCTCCCTCCCCCCCCCTCCCCTCTCCCCCGCTCCTCCCTCCCCCTCTCTCTCTCCCTCCTCCCTCCCTCTCTCTCTCTCTCTTTCTCTCTCCCTCCCCCCCCCTCCCCTCTCCCCCGCTCCTCCCTCCCCCTCTCTCTCTCCCTCCTCCCTCCCTCTCTCTCTCTCTCTTTCTCTCTCCCTCCCCCCCCCTCCCCTCTCCCCCGCTCCTCCCTCCCCCTCTCTCTCTCCCTCCTCCCTCCCTCTCTCTCTCTCTCTTTCTCTCTCCCTCCCCCCCCCTCCCCTCTCCCCCGCTCCTCCCTCCCCCTCTCTCTCTCCCTCCTCCCTCCCTCTCTCTCTCTCTCTTTCTCTCTCCCTCCCCCCCCCTCCCCTCTCCCCCGCTCCTCCCTCCCCCTCTCTCTCTCCCTCCTCCCTCCCTCTCTCTCTCTCTCTTTCTCTCTCCCTCCCCCCCCCTCCCCTCTCCCCCGCTCCTCCCTCCCCCTCTCTCTCTCCCTCCTCCCTCCCTCTCTCTCTCTCTCTTTCTCTCTCCCTCCCCCCCCCTCCCCTCTCCCCCGCTCCTCCCTCCCCCTCTCTCTCTCCCTCCTCCCTCCCTCTCTCTCTCTCTCTTTCTCTCTCCCTCCCCCCCCCTCCCCTCTCCCCCGCTCCTCCCTCCCCCTCTCTCTCTCCCTCCTCCCTCCCTCTCTCTCTCTCTCTTTCTCTCTCCCTCCCCCCCCCTCCCCTCTCCCCCGCTCCTCCCTCCCCCTCTCTCTCTCCCTCCTCCCTCCCTCTCTCTCTCTCTCTTTCTCTCTCCCTCCCCCCCCCTCCCCTCTCCCCCGCTCCTCCCTCCCCCTCTCTCTCTCCCTCCTCCCTCCCTCTCTCTCTCTCTCTTTCTCTCTCCCTCCCCCCCCCTCCCCTCTCCCCCGCTCCTCCCTCCCCCTCTCTCTCTCCCTCCTCCCTCCCTCTCTCTCTCTCTCTTTCTCTCTCCCTCCCCCCCCCTCCCCTCTCCCCCGCTCCTCCCTCCCCCTCTCTCTCTCCCTCCTCCCTCCCTCTCTCTCTCCCTCTCTCTCAGCCGGTGTCATTAGCGCACAATACATCTGTTGTTCTGATGAAGCTCAGTGCACATGAGAGTCTCCTGTGTGTTCTTCTCTCGATTCGAGTGGAGGTTCAGAACCGAGCAGCAGAGCTATACGGGGTCGTCTGAGCTGAATAAAGTGCCATGAACCCTGACGCTTCACACCAGTTCATCAGTGCAGTTTGACTCAGATCAAGCTGTTCGGGTGGTTTTGTATTTGTCTTTTTCATGTCAGACGTCCATCCCTCTTGAAGCTGATGGTGATTTTGTGTGAAACGAACTGAAGATCCGCCTCAGAGCAGACATACGAGATCATTTTTACTAACAGAATGAGCTGTGAAGCGTTTCCAGATTTATCTAACTGAATTCCAGCCTACAGACGCATTTGATGCCTACATTGTTTTTCTCTCAAATAAAAGATGATTTTCACAGGCTGATGAAATTATGTATTTGTAAAACCAATTTAAGCTGCTTTTCCAGGGATTTTGTACATTGGTATTGCATGAAGTCTGTTTTTTCTTTTATTTATTTGAAATATTGTCCCTTTGCTATTAGTGATTCGCTCCTGTTTGTTCTCAATGAACTGAACTCGGGCTCATTTTTACAAATTATGCTTTTTGTTTCAAAAGGGATGCGTTTTCCTTTGCATCATTCGAAATTAAGTATAAAGGTTTATTTAAACTCTGCCTTGTATATTTTACTGCAACGAATACATTGTACAAACATTGTCTATTAAAAGCGTATCAGAATCAGAATCAGAATGAGCTTTATTGCCAGGTGTGTTTACACATACGAGGAATTTGTTTTCATGACAGAAGCTCCACAGTGTAACAGAATGACAGAGACAGAACAAACACACAGATAATAAAACTAAAAATAGAACCTTATTTTTCTGAATCTGTCTATCCATCCATCTGTTTCCTGCAGTAGTTTGTGTTGATTTGTGAGGAGCATCATGCGCGCGAAACATTGATATAATGATCAAATATAGATATGAACAACAATGATAACAGATGGATGGATAGACAGATTCAGAAAAGTTACAAACAACCTTCAGCGACTCAAACTAAAATGTTTTGAGAGGAGCAAAGAGCTCTCGCGTCATTAGATTAGAACATAAACGTGTTTTGTCCGATTCATAACTAATGAGGAGACATAAAGTGTCCAGTCGGCTGTCACGATACTCCGGCGCTCAGAAGCACAACAAAACCAACCCGTTTACCCAGTTTTAGTGATTTAATCTGTTCCAGAGTGCACTGAACATTTCACAACGGAACGCCAAATTAGGCAGAAAAAGAGAGAGCGTGAAATATGAATATGAATCTGAATCTGTAGTGGCAGGGCTGTTTAACTGCGTCTATACGAAGTTTACAAGGATTGACCTCTGACTCACTGAGTTCTCGTGATGAAACTTGTTCTGGGAGGCGCTTGAACAGCATTAAGCCTCGGAGAACCTCTGCAGCCAGGCTTCGAGTCGCGGGACAGAGTCTGTGTCCAGGTGCTGCCGAGGGACAGGTAACAGGTGAGGGACAGGTAACAGGTAACAGGTGAGGGACAGGTGAGTTCAGCTCCAGTCCGCCGCTTCTCTGGCGCAGCTGCGACTCCGCTTTATATCGGTTTGTCTGTGAACTAGCAACAATACTGGAATCTGAACACAAGTGTCCGCTCACCTGTGATCAGCAGGTTATTACTGTCTAGCAGTCTTGAGGTGGAGTTGGTAAAGTCAACATAACGCGCGTTCAACACTGTAGAAACTTGGCAGAAACTCTTGAAAGTGTCACGTGGTGCTGAGTTAATCAATAGACGATTGAAACCGCAGCTAATGACTAATCACGTTTGCTCACCTTCATTATGTCAATATTAGGCAAAGTGTTATAATGACTTGCTGTGATATTTCAGACTGAATCTGTCTCTCTCCTCGGGCAGGTGTGGAGATGATTCCTGTGAATGAGTTCCGGAGCATCACGAGCGAGCAGAACCCACAGTTCCGGGTCCTGAAGCCCTGGTGGGACGTTCTGTCCGAGTACCTGGGCATCGTGATGCTGATGATGGGGGTGTTCGGCTGCACGCTTCAGGTGGGACATCCATCCGATCCGGACACAACAGAGCTTCACATAATGCCATCAGATTACCAAGAGTTCCCATATGAGTCAGTGTCACACGAAACTGTCCTACTGAGGCTATCAATCAGTGACTAAGAAGAAGTAGTTCAGATGGAAATGAAACTGTGTCATCAGTGTTCACTGAGAGTGGACAGTGACTCCACAACAAACGCCATCAAAGTATAATAACAGTCGTCCATGTGACTCATTTATTCAGAGACTTCTGAAGCCATATGAAAATGAACAGATTGAAATGTAGTTTTGTCCCCTTCACTGCAGCTTTCAAACGTCACAAATGCTGCACGCAGACACATAAAACAGGTTTGGGATGACACGAGCTTGAGAATTTTCATTTTCATGTGAATTATTCCTTAGAAAAGTACATATTTTTGTGTGTGTTGCTGTTGTTGTGGTTTGTCATTCAGTTCTGTGTTTTTCGGCTGTTCGCTCAGATTCATGTATCAGAAACCGTCTGCTTCTAATATCAGCCTGCAGAGACGTTCGTAGATGGTCACACAGACTAAACATCACTGTATCTCTGGAAGCTATTCTCTGTAGAAACGTGTTTCTGTGCTAGTGCGGCTGCATTTTCACACAAGCTCTTAAATGGATGTAAAACTAACGTATTAAATGTTAAAACTCCACAGTGGGGTTGTGTTGACACATTAATCTTTGTACAATTTTGAATGGACACTCCCAGCATGCTGAGTTGGCAACACTGATAATATTTCACCCACAACGAGTGTGGAACTGAATTATCACAGGTTAAAAAAATGCTTTTGAGGCATTGCATTCAGAATCCACTTGGCGCAGTGCTCCGCGGTGGCACGTGAACGAGCATGAACGTCTGATTAGGAATGTGTGCAATAAAGAGAAGCAATTAGGCAAGAGCTTTAGCTGATTAGATAACGCGTCTCTGCGGTGAGTTTGCCATCAGCTCCCGCTGTGAGACCGATCTTCCATTCTTCCTTTTATTTGCCGCCAGCTGTCAGCTCCAGAAACATGCAGGTGTTTGCCGTGTAAATGTTCATTAGATGAGTGCCATGTTTCGTGTGTCATCGTCACTGATGCTTAGACAATCTCCATCTCTCCGCAGCTGACACAAGACAAGATATCTTGCCTGCCGAACCGATTCACGGATCTCTCCGGCGGAGACCGAGACTGCAGTCACCTGCGGCAGGAGAACGAGAGTCTGTGGGAGTTCGCCATCACCAAACGTCTCGGTCCGAACGTCGTGGAGGTGTTCGGCCGGAAGAACGGCCTGGATATCCACCAGTATGAGTTCGTCAACCACTTCTGCTACGAACGGGCCGTGCACTGGTACGGAAAATACTTCCCCTACCTAGTGGTGATCCACAGCATGATCTTCATGGTGGCCAGCAGCTTCTGGTTCAAGTTCCCAGGGACGTCGTCAAAGATCGAGCTGTTCGTGATCATTCTGGGGAAGTGCTTCGACTCTCCCTGGACCACGAGAGCCATCAGCGAAGTCTACGAAGAGCGGCGAGAGGAGAGAATGGTCGTGTGGAGAAAGAACACAATGACCAAATCAGCCGCAGACCACGACGACGACATGGTGTCTCTGATCCGATCTTCCATAAAGTCCGGCTCGGACCAGAAACCGTCAGAAGCGACCGCGTCGCTCCTGGATAAGAAAGAAGGCGAGCAGGCCAAGGCCCTGTTTGAGAAAGTCAGGAAGTTTCGGACGCACGTGGAGGAGGCGGATCTGCTTTACTTCATGTACGTGCTGCAGACGGCGCTGAAGGTCTTCAAATTCGCTCTCATCACTGTTTACAGCGTCGCGCTGGTCCCCAACATCCAGATCGTGGTGATGTGCTCGGTGCCTCCGGATCTGACAGGGTTCAGTGCGTTCTGCTGTAACTACAATAAAGCGCATCTGTTCTCCAAATTAGCCTACTGCTACATATGCTTCGTCGGGGTCTACGGACTGCTGTGCATTTATTCGCTTTATTGGTTGTTTCACCGACCGCTGAAAGAGTATTCCTTTGAGGCGGTTCGCTTGGAGACGGGAATAAACGACATCCCGGATGTTAAAAATGACTTTGCGTTTCTCTTGCACCTCAGCGACCAGTACGACGCTCTGTACTCCAAACGCTTCGCCATGTTTCTCTCGGAGGTCAGCGAATGCCGTTTACGGCAGCTCAACCTCAACCACGAGTGGACGGCTGATAAACTCCGCGCTCGTCTGACACGCAACGCCGGCGAGAGGCTGGAGCTGCCCCTGTTCCTGCTTCCAGGATTACCAGACACCGTGTTCGAGATTTCCGAGGTCGAGTCGCTCAAACTGGAACTGATCAGTAACGTGACAGTACCCGGAACCGTATCGCAGCTTACCGCATTACAGGAGATCGTGCTGATCCACAGCCCGGCCAAGCTCCAGCAGGCGGCCCTCAGTCACCTGCGTGAGAATCTGAAGGTTCTGCGCTTGGGCTTCGAGGGTCCGGAGCAGGTGCCGCTGTGGATGTACACCTTACAGAGTCTAGAGGAGCTTCACCTGAGCGGCGCTCTGAGCGCTGAGCTCTCCCGCA
>JADLZM010037990.1:113713-134035 GCA_018148995.1 Sinocyclocheilus maitianheensis | reverse complement strand
GTGAGAGAGAGAGTGAGTGTGTGAGAGTGAGTGAGTGTGTGAGAGAGAGTGAGTGAGTGAGTGTGTCATACCGATGGATGTGCGTATCCGTCCAGACTGGGGCTCCTGAAGATGTGAACAGTGTCGTCTGTTTTCTTTTGGTACACTGGGTTGGTGAAGTGGATGGTGTTGGTGTTCTTCTGCCGCCAGTGTCTCCATAGCAACACGCTGCCAACCACCAGCAGACACATGGCGACTGTGAGAGAGAGACACAGAGAGAGACAGACGGGTCACTCACGCTGGCGATCGGTCAGTGAGCGGCTCGTGTGTATCATGAGAATGAAGGTTTACTGACCGATTGGAAGGATGATGTACAGGACTGTGGGGTGCTGGGAAGGGCTGGAAACCGGCTCGTGTTCTTCATTAATTCCTGTAAAGAGGCAGACAGATGTTAAGTGTGTGATCGGAGTGGATGAACGTGCACCAGACAGGAGGATGGACTGACCGCTCCGAGAGCCCGTCTGTGTGGCGCGTGTCTGCTGCTGATGGTCAGGTGTTGATCCGGAGCGTCTGGGTGTGGTTCTGCTCGACGCCGTGCTGTTTACACCTGCACAGAGAACAGCCAGCGGTGAGTGTCTCGATGAAACCGTCTGGAGTGATCCAGATCGGGTCTGAACGCACCTGACACACACGTTCTCATGTCTGCGCGCAGGGTCATGTGATCAGGACAGGCGCAGGTGTATTTGGGCGAGCGTGTGTTAATCTGCGGCGCCGGCAGACACAGAAACTCACAGCCGCCGTTGAGCGCAGCCGTGTCTCTGCACCAGTCCCTTCCTGCAGAACAACAACAAACATGCAGATCAGCGACTGAGATACACAGATAAACGGAGCAATACTGGCATCAAACACACACGGCACACGGCGAGCGCTGAATGAGTGACTCGTGAAGCGCCATGGTTCTCACCGGAAGGCTGTTTCAGACTGTGATAAAGCACGATGTCTTCAGGACTCTGCAGATGTTCGGCCACAGCGGCGATGTCTCGTCCCGTCACGCGGTTGGCGCTCCAGATGCTGTTACTGTGCATGTCAGTCCAGAAGACTTTCTCCTGTGGGACAGACACACATGAGCACCTGAGGAACCGCACACATGCTCACGTCTCAGCGGCCGACACGCACCTCGAACACAGTGAGTGCCAGCGGGTGCCACAGCTTCTGCTCGTCGTAGATCAGCGTGTGACGCCCGTCTCCGTTCACACCGATGCTGGACAGTGTGTGCAGCTTCGAGTCGACCCAGTACAGACGGCCGTTCAACACATCTGAACACAAAGCGTCACGCGTCAGCACACGGCACACACGGAGCTTCACACGCATCATCTGTGTGACTCACCGAGCGTGATGCCGTTGGGCCAGGCGATGTCATCCGTGACGAGAGGCGTGCGGTCGGCGCCGTTCAGCCCGCTCTTCTCGATCCGCGCCGGCTCGCCCCAGTCTGTCCAGAACATGAAACTGTGAAACAACAGATCAATAATCAGTACGAACGCTTTCTCACACACTTCATCCCGTCTGCACACACTCACTTGCGCTGTGGGTCGACGACGATCGCGCGCGGATTCTGCAGGCCCTTGCTGACGAGCGTCTTGCGTTTGCTGCCGTCTGCCGTCGCCACAGAGACGGTCCGCAGCTCGCCGTCTGTCCAGTAGATGTTCCCGTGGACCCAGTCCACCGCCAGACCCTCGGGGCGGGAGATCCGGCTGTCAATCACAGTGCTGTGGTGGGCGGGGTCAGTGGCCGTGGCGCTGCGGGACACAAACACGCGAGATATACTATAAACACACACAGAAATACATGATGGTCTGATTCAGCATTACACTAGCAAATAAACAGAGCCAAAATACTGATTAAAATATTACATGAAAAAAGTAATCTGATTACGTAAATCTCAATACTGCCAATCAGTCAGTCAGCGTCTCTCACCTGTAGATCTTCTTCAGACTCACGTCAGACCAGAAGATCCTGTCGCTGTGAACATCCACGTCCAGCGCCACCACGTTCTTCTGCTGGCGGATCAGCGCCGTGTATGTCCGGCTGCCCAGCGCCATCTTCCTGACCTCGTGCCGCGTGCTGAATAGCAGGAACGCACCGGATCCTGCGGGAGGACACATGCATCTCAAGCTCTGAGCCGTTACCCATAATTCCCTCTGATCACTCGTTTCGGTTCAGTCACGCACCTGTTACCGCTTTGCAGTCTTTGGTCATGTGATCCAGCTCAAACCCATCTTTACAGTCACACCTGAAGCTGCCCGGCAGGTTTATGCAGATCTGAGTGCATCTGTCTGCGTCTGCACACTCGTCCACGTCTACACACACACACACACTCGTGATGAGACCACACACACTCACGGACCATCATGCACTGCGCTCATCGGGACGGAGCTCACCTTCACAGTGTGTGCGGTTGATCAGCTGGAATCCGGCCGGACACACACACTCGTATCCCATCTTCAGGTCGCTGCAGGTGTGGGAACAGCCGCCGTTGTTAGTGAGGCACTCGTTAGTGTCTGCAGGAAACACACGTCACATGATCATCAGTTTCAACAGATTTTAGAGTTCAGCAACCAATCAGATCAGTGAGGACGCTGGAGCAAAGGCTTGTGAAAGTGATGCCACACACTGACGCAGCATCAGCTGACCAGCGAGAGTTAGAAGAGGTGGATGCTGGAAATTCACATTTACACTGGATTGAAAGGGTTAGTTCATCCAGAAATTAACATTCTGTCATCATTTACTCGTCTCCTCATGTCGTTCCAAACCTGTAAGACTTTCTTCTGTTGAACACAAAGAAAGAGATTTTGAAGAATGTGGTCCTCAATGACTAATATAGTATTGTTTCCATACTGTGGACAACAACTGTTTGCTACCAAGGTTCTTCAGAATCTCTTGCTGTGTGTTCAGCAGAAGAAACTCAGGAGTAAAGGATGACATCTGTTGCAGGAACACAGAGTGAAACTCACTGCAGTCTTGGAGAGGCTCGTCTGACCAGTCGCGGCAGTCTCTCTGACCGTCACACACGCCGTCTGCGCGGATGCACTCGCCGCTGCCGCACTTAAACCGGCTCGGTCCGGCACACGCGTGCACTGCAGACACACACACAGTTACCGTCAGACAGCAGCTTCATCACATTCTCGCGTGTGACGGACGGCGTGCGACGCTCACCGGTGACGCAGTCCGCCTCATCGCTGCGATCCCGGCAGTCAGGATTCCCGTCACACTGCCGCATCCCCGGGACACAGCTGCCGTCGTTACACAGGAACTCATCCGGACGGCAGGTGAGCGCGGCTGCGACAGACACAGAACGTGAGCGAACGATCTCAGACACACTGCATTCTGCATCAGACATCAAACACGCGTGGACTCACTGCAGTTGTGCTCGTCTGAGCCGTCTGCGCAGTCAGAGCCTCCGTCGCACCTCCAGCTGCCGTGGACGCACTCGCCGCTGGCGCACAGGAGCTCGTGATCGCGGCAGACCGTCTGCGGCTGCTGACCCGTGCCGCCTGCGCAGTTCTGCGGCCACTCGTCAGAGCCGTCTGCGCAGTCGGTGTCCCCGTCACAGGCCCAGAGCCGCGGCAAGCACACAGAGTTATTGCACTGGAAGGAGCCGGGGCCGCAGGTGGGCGCGGGACAGGACGCCTCGTCGCTGCCGTCGTCGCAGTCGGAGTCAGAGTCGCACACGAAGGACAGCGTCACGCACTGACCGCTGCGGCAGCGGAACTCCTCGTCGGCGCAGGTCCTCAGGACTAAAACAACACAACAACAAAACCACCGTAAACACAGCTGAACACGCGACCTGTCATCTAGTAAAGTGAGCTTGAGATGGTTATATGTACCGCAGCCCTGCTCGTCTGCGCCGTTCTCGCAGTCAGACTTCCCGTCGCAGCGCCACCTGCTGGACACGCACTGATAGAGACGCCCGCCGCAGCTGAACTGACCCGACGAACACGTCTTGTGGCCTGCGGCGGAGAGTGAGCGTTAGCATACTGATCTCTGAGCGCACACTCAGTCATCTCAGCAAGCAAAAGCAAATATAGTGACTGTAAACATCAGCAGCGGTGCAGTAATGAGGAGTGCGTGACTCACTGCAGGACTCTGGCAGCTCGTCGCTCCCGTCGCCGCAGTCGTCCGTCTCGTCACAAACCCAGCGGCTGGTGATGCACTTCCCGTTTGCACAGCTGAACTGCTCCTGACTGCAGACGGCCGCACCTGACGCACACACGCACACACGCGCACACACGCACACACACACAGACACGCACGCACACGCACACACACGCACGCACACACACACACACACACACACCGACACAGACACACAGACACAGACACAGACACAGGCACACACACACGCACACACACACGCACACACACGCACGCACACACACACACACACACACACGCGCATGATCACATCTGATGTTTGACGTATCAGTTTGTCATATTCTAGCGGTGTCCCCATACTTAAAATTAAAACATTAACTTGTGAACTTTCATAGTAAAAGATAACCACAAAGGTAAATGTTTAACATGTGTCAGTAGAGAGAGAGAGAGACACAGACAGAAATAGAGAGAGAGAGAGAGGGAGCTGGTCTTTGCACAAAGCATTTGTTGATTAGAAACACTCTGGGTGTGTACTGTCTCTTTAAGACAATGGCAGAGGCGGACTTAATAATCACACCACCAGTTACTCACTGGTCTCTATGGAAACATTTGCATAATCAAGACACAGGAGAGATGAAGGAGGCGGAGCTTGATGGAAAAGATCCAGAATGATGTTTGGAGGAGAAACTGATTGATCGGACTCTGCAGTATTTAAGAAACACAAATATATATTTGTGCTCAATATAAACCACATTAACCAACTAGAACAACTCAACTAACTCAACTGGTTTTCCTCCATGAACCTGAAAATTCCCCAAATACAAGCCCATTGTGTGTGTGTGTGTGTGTGGGCGAGAGAGTGTGTGTGTGTGAGTGCGAGCGAGAGAGAGAGAGAGAGCGAGAGAGTGTGTGTGTGTGAGTGCGAGCGAGAGAGAGAGAGAGAGCGAGAGAGTGTGTGTGTGTGAGTGCGAGCGAGAGAGAGAGAGAGAGCGAGAGAGTGTGTGTGTGTGAGTGCGAGCGAGAGAGAGAGAGAGAGCGAGAGAGTGTGTGTGTGTGAGTGCGAGCGAGAGAGAGAGAGAGAGCGAGAGAGTGTGTGTGTGTGAGTGCGAGCGAGAGAGAGAGAGAGAGCGAGAGAGTGTGTGTGTGTGAGTGCGAGCGAGAGAGAGAGAGAGAGCGAGAGAGTGTGTGTGTGTGAGTGCGAGCGAGAGAGAGAGAGAGAGCGAGAGAGTGTGTGTGTGTGAGTGCGAGCGAGAGAGAGAGAGAGAGCGAGAGAGTGTGTGTGTGTGAGTGCGAGCGAGAGAGAGAGAGAGAGCGAGAGAGTGTGTGTGTGTGAGTGCGAGCGAGAGAGAGAGAGAGAGCGAGAGAGTGTGTGTGTGTGAGTGCGAGCGAGAGAGAGAGAGAGAGCGAGAGAGTGTGTGTGTGTGAGTGCGAGCGAGAGAGAGAGAGAGAGCGAGAGAGTGTGTGTGTGTGAGTGCGAGCGAGAGAGAGAGAGAGAGCGAGAGAGTGTGTGTGTGTGAGTGCGAGCGAGAGAGAGAGAGAGAGCGAGAGAGTGTGTGTGTGTGAGTGCGAGCGAGAGAGAGAGAGAGAGCGAGAGAGTGTGTGTGTGTGAGTGCGAGCGAGAGAGAGAGAGAGAGCGAGAGAGTGTGTGTGTGTGAGTGCGAGCGAGAGAGAGAGAGAGAGCGAGAGAGTGTGTGTGTGTGAGTGCGAGCGAGAGAGAGAGAGAGAGCGAGAGAGTGTGTGTGTGTGAGTGCGAGCGAGAGAGAGAGAGAGAGCGAGAGAGTGTGTGTGTGTGAGTGCGAGCGAGAGAGAGAGAGAGAGCGAGAGAGTGTGTGTGTGTGAGTGCGAGCGAGAGAGAGAGAGAGAGCGAGAGAGTGTGTGTGTGTGAGTGCGAGCGAGAGAGAGAGAGAGAGCGAGAGAGAGCGAGAGCGAGAGAGAGAGTGAGTGAGTGAAAAAAAAAGGGGCAAAAAAACTCGCGACGGCGAGGCGGCTGTGTCGGATTGTGCAGTGGACTGTGCCGACCTAACGCATGATGGGAAACGACTGACTGACGTCACACCTTAATGCTCATTGGTTCAGACACCTGTGATGCTGCGGTTCTCTTCTAAAATATTTATTTTTATCTGATTTCATATGATTATGTATTTAAAATATGCATGAATATTCCCAGACACGATGACAGTGCGATCTCTGTGTGAGATATGTGATTGTTGTTATATTTCTATAACAATCTAAAGCACATGTTTGTATTAAAGTAAAAATGGATGATAAATACACCTTTCGTATGGAATTAAATAGCAAGCACAGTGTCTTGTTCATCATTTTTATTTTTATATAAAAGCAACAGAACTGAAATTATATCATGTTTATTAGCAACAGCACATGAGTGAGAATAATGCGATATCTGTCTTTGCTCTGGTTGGTATCGGTTCACTTCGAGAGGTCAGATCGGTCCGTCTTGACTGTCAGCCGCCTGCATACTTCTCAGGTGAGGCATACTTCTCAGGTGAGGCATACTTCTCAGGTGAGGCATACTTCTCAGGTGAGGCGAGGCGCATATCTGACAGCACACCAGCTGCTCTCGAAGTATCGCGGTACTTTGATGCCACACGTGACAGTGTTCTGACAAAATAATGCTACCAACACTGTATTTATCCTGCTGTAAGGGTAGGTGTACATGCTAATAAACCCTCGCACCTTATTAATATCATGCTGGAAGCTAAGTCTGATAGGTAGCACTTTTCGCTATCGAATTACGCTACCATCTGCTTTAATGGGAGATAGCTAAATCTGACAGGGTTGCACAAATCGTCCGGTTCAAGTCGGACAAAATTTGTAACCGGCATGCATTGCTTCAAGTCAGCCGCCGATCGATCTGCGCAGCGCCGCGCGATACAATCATCAAACACCGACACCGGATCTAATAAACATTTATATACACTGTATAACAGACCCCGAGATAAAAGCCCCAGACAGCGTCCGCCGTTTAATCACTGAGCAAAACGAGAACAGGAAGAGTTTGAACAACATCAGAAAATCCCAAGAAAAAGAAACGAAGCACAGCAGAAATCGCAGAACTGTGAAACAAGGCTCATCACACATAGAGAAGCAGATCTTCCTCATAAACCGACACTCACGGGTTCCGTGGACGCAGTGAAGCAGAAGAACCGAGCAGATGAAGCCGACCGGAATCTCCATCACCTGCGCCGTTCCGATCAATCACAGATATCGATCAGTCCCGGAGGCGCTGCTCGCTGTTCTCAGTAGTTGAATCTGATCAGAGGTCCGCGAATCGCCGAGATGCTTGAGCGGACCGGTACCGCACTCCCGTGATCAGTGACGGGGCAGTTCTGCCCTCTCGGGGTAAATCCCAGCCATTTGAATGAAGCCGCGGGGGGCGTGGCTCTGCAGTGGTGTGATATTTGAAATGAGGAACGTCAGCGCTGTGGGCGGAGCCTCGCGGTTAATTCTCTTATCATTACGAGTTTACACACGGGGCGCTTCCTCGTGCAGATAAGAGCATGAATGAGACCCAGAGGTATCCGAGCATCTCGTTAACTCTGTGAGAAGCGTGTGCTGCGTGTTACACACATGCTGAGATACACATGCATGACAAACACACGCTGTGCTCCTTCGTCGGGTTTTTTAAAGCTCATATCTAACATGGACACTGGGCTAATATCATTTACATGAGGCCGGGACTGATAGAAGCCACAGAATATAAATCAAGCAGACTGAATGGTGCCTGAAACCCCCGAGTCCCTGAATCGGTCCCCCAGGGGCCAAAACGCCTCACTGCTCTTACTGTGAAAGCAGCTCACAGATACTCAGAATGTCCCTGCTCCTTCAAAATAAGAGATAAATATTGATAGCACTGTAAAAAAAAAAAAACTGAAAACAAAAATGTTTCCCAGAAATGAGGATCAGCCATGAATTTGTTTAAGCGGAATCATATTACATAGAATATAAAGCCTGAGATCATCTGCCATTTACAATATCATCAATAAAACAGTCAAAAAACTGAAACGGTGACGCTGTCAATTCAAGTCACCTTTATTTATATAGTGCAGATTGTCAAGCAGCTTTACAGTGTTAAACAGGAAAACAGTGTCGATAATGCAAGAGGACAATTGTAAACAATCAGTTTATCAGTTAAAGTCAGTTCATTGTTGATTCAGAGATGTGCTAGTGTCTGTGCAATCAGTCAAGCGTCCCCAACTAAACAAGCCAAAGGTGACAGCGGCAAGAAACCAAAACACCATCGCTGACAGAAATGGAGAGAAACCCTTGGGAGAAACCAGGCTCAGTCGGGGGCCAGACCAAACCAGCACAGTGTGGTTTAATTCCAGGCTGCAGCACAGGTCAGATTGAGCGGAGGACTCGTCTGGTCATCCAGGTCTTCGCAGGGGATCTGTCTCTAGGGATCGTCCAGCTCAGCCGGAGGGAACATGATTTGCATTGTATTTGTAGATGCAGGGAAATGATGTTTCCGAGCTCCGCAGGCCTCCATTAACAGATGAGTTACTCGCTGAATATCAGGAGCTCAGACTGAATGCCACACGTGGAACACTTGTATTATTTTGCATATTTAAAATCACTCTTCAGTGCGGAGGAAAACTAGTTTGCAAATGTGATATCCTGAAAGCTCAAAACAATCGTATGCACCTTATAATGAACTGAATGGTGTTCAATATGGTTAAAGTGATGAGGAATCAGGCTTGTGAAGCAGAGGGAGTTTCACGAGGGTGAGACAGCTGAGAGAGAGAGAGAGACAGGACGATGACACACTCTCTGAACCATGAGTGGAATGCTGAAATGTCTGTTGGATGACTTCAGGAATGAGAGGAACCTCGCCTCAGAAGATCGTCCCTCACACAGACCTCAGACTGTTGGAGAGTGTCTGAGTGTTTGCAGAAGCTCCTGAAGACCAATACAGCTCTGCTATAGCTTTACAAACACCTTGCAGAATATGCTAAATGTTAATCATTTTAAAAGGGATCATGAAAATAGCTGAAAATGAAAATAAGCTGCTTCACAACAGATGCTTACATTTACTTCACAAGACAACTCAAATTGAATTAAATTGATCAAATCTGTTCAAAATTGTACATACCCTTTAACCGTAATACTGTGCGTCATTACCTGGATGATCCACGACTGTTTTTGTTTTATGATAGCCGTTCATGAAAAATCCTCCAGCTGCAGCATCTTCTGCGTATTTGACCCCTTTCCAACAGTGACCGAATGACTGGAGATCCAGCATCACTCAAACACAACTATTACAGAAGATGAAAACATTTACTGATGCTCCAGAAGAACAGTGTTTAAAGTCATGAGTCCAAAACTGTGTGAATGGAGGTACACACAAACTCATCATCATCGTGTCTTCAGAACATTTGTGACATGAGCAGCAGATATTCACTTCATCTGGCAAAAAAAAAAAAAAAAAAGTGTAGTGACTTTCCTAGTTTTTCTCTTCAGTGTTTTTGTGAGAGCAACATGATCACCACATTCACTGTTTGTTTCAGATGTAAACAGTTAAGACTCCAAAGTGTCACTTTTCCTCGAAATCTGCAGTGAACTCGCTAAAACTGTTCAAGAATGCCACCTGGTGGTTACTGTGCCATATTACACACAATATCACTATTGCCTGGCAGATACACTCCGAAGTGTTTGTAGTACACACTAAGTAGTGTGTTTGTCTGTTTCAGTAATACCTGTACAGTCAATTTAATTCTAAACACAGTGACATTCTAGAGGATCCTGTGCTTCAGTTTAATACAGCAGTTTGTGGAGGGTTTGTTCTCGGTTCCAGCATTACAAGACACCCATTTAGGGATGATTTAAGTCTGGCTGGCTTACACAAATCCCACACCTTCAGGATCAGCTGGAAAACCACCTGAGAACCAGACCAGACCACATCACCCACATTAGGTCAGACTTCGAGCGTTTCATACTGTAGGCTATATCAGAGAAAACAGCATGGACAACTACAAACACAGACATGAGGTGGTGATGTTTATTGGGTTTCATCTAGTGAATGAAGATCTACACCAGGGGTGCGTGCACCGTTCAGCTCCAACCCTAATCAAACACACCTGAAGCAACTAATTAGGGTCTTCATGATCACTTAAAAATGAAAGGCAGGTGTGTTTGATTAGAGTTGGAGCTAAACTTTGCAGGACAGTCGATCGCCAGGAGCAGGGTTGGGCACCCCTGGTCTACACACACACACACACACACACACACAAACAAACAAACATACATGCACTACAGTAAGAGCACATGCCATTAAAGAGCCGCTAGAAACTTCAGGAATAATATGATTCATCTACTACAGTAACAGAGCAGATCAGCCGTCAAAACAGCAGAAACAGTTATAGATATGATTTAACACAGGACTTCTCAGCTCCGGTCCTCCAGACCCACTTTAGCTCCAGCTGTGGTCAGACTCGCCTGGCTGTAGCTTTCTAGTGACCCTGAAGACCTTGGTTAGCTTGTTCAGGTGTGTTTGATTAGTGATGGAGCTGAAGAGAAAGCCTGTCTTAACGTGAATAAACACTCAGACGTTCTGTTCTAAAGCGTTCAGCAGTTACAAATCAACAGATATCACCCATTTTCAATCAGAGCTGGCGATTTCCAGCAATACGAGCGACAGAGTTCAGCGTTACACAAACGAGCAGCGACACAATTCAGGAACAAGAGATGGGAGCAGATCGGGGTCCACTTCAATAAGCCGCTTTCTGTGAGAAAGCTCTGTTCCCGTGTGTTCGCAGCGTCCCCGAGCGCAGGGGTTTGATTTCCATGAGTTCCACGTCTCCTTAATCACACACACCTGATTCAGATCATCAGCTCATTAGTAGAGATTCCAAGACCTGCCATGGGTGTTGCACAGAGGCGAGGCGCGAAACGTGCAGTGCTGGGGGTCCAGGAGCCTGGCTGGGAGCCACTGAGTCAGCAGCAGCTTCTCCTGCATCTGTCCTTTACTCGAGTTCTTCAGCGCAAGATGAGTGTTTCAGAGAGCTTCTGTCTGCAAAAACCCTCCAAACACTTTCCCTCAAGCGCATGTAAGTGTGAGCGTCCGGTCAGTGTGTTAACGGCCTTAAAACTGGTCTTTCACACTCTCACACACACACACACACACACACTCCGCTTGTACAACAAAACAACAATCATTTGAGCATATAACAGGCTGCTTCTAATCTATTACATCTACTGTACATGCTAATGTTCTCCTAATGACACACTAGTGCAATTAACTGACAGGTTACTGGGTTTATACTAGATCATTTGACAGACGAT
Organism: Sinocyclocheilus maitianheensis; assembly: GCA_018148995.1. Taxonomy (NCBI): domain Eukaryota; kingdom Metazoa; phylum Chordata; class Actinopteri; order Cypriniformes; family Cyprinidae; genus Sinocyclocheilus; species Sinocyclocheilus maitianheensis. The sequence goes on along the minus strand of JADLZM010037990.1, from coordinate 122,605 downwards.
CACAAATATTGCTCTTCTAAAACAGCAACGTCTAATATTAAACGTCACAGAAACATGATGTCTGAGGAGCATCTCGTCCAGGTCTGAAAACTCACTGAGATTTAAAACTCAAACAGCCACAGCATCTCAGTACAGGCAGAGATTCCTTCTTAATGATGAATGTGTGAACGAACGATTATTCTGGGTGCTGATGATTGTGTTCTTCTACTGTGTGGTGTGTTTGTATCTTTAATGGTTTGCTGTGGATCTTCATCCCTGCTCTTCCTCACTGGCGCTGTTGGACCGGTCCTAAACAAACACCAGAGTCACAAACACACACATGATGAGACTAAATGTTGTGTGTGTGTGAGTGTGTGCATGCGTGTGTGAGTGTTTGTCACCTCCTCCTGATCCTCATCTGTGTCGTCGTCACTAACGACAGGTTTCGCTCTTGTTCTCGCGGTTCTCCTGCGTCCTCTGCCGCGCTCTGCGCTTCTGTCCTTACGGCTCAGTTTAATCTTCACCTTCACAGACCGAGCTGCGCACACACACACACACCCATACATACATACATACATACACACACATGGTCAGTAGTTCATGGTCATGATCCAGCTAGTGTTTAGTTCACACACATATATAACTTTGAATTTGAGTTTGACTGACTCTCTGAATCTGAGCCTTCGTCCTCTTCATCTTCCTCACTCTCCTCTCCGTCACTCTCCTCCTCTCTCTCGATCTTCTGACGCAGGCTGCTGAACACCGACTGCAGCACGATAGAGTCCTCATAGATCTGAAACACACACAAAAGAGTAAATGCATCTGTAGGTTAGTGTGAGAGTGAGTGTGTGTGTGAGTGTGAGCGAGAGAGAGAGAGTGTGTGAGTGTGAGTGTGAGAGAGAGAGAGCGTGTGTGTGAGTGTGAGCGAGAGAGAGAGAGTGTGTGAGTGTGAGTGTGAGAGAGAGAGAGCGTGTGTGTGAGTGTGAGCGAGAGAGAGAGAGTGTGTGAGTGTGAGTGTGAGAGAGAGAGAGCGTGTGTGTGAGTGTGAGCGAGAGAGAGAGAGTGTGTGAGTGTGAGTGTGAGAGAGAGAGAGCGTGTGTGTGAGTGTGAGCGAGAGAGAGAGAGTGTGTGAGTGTGAGTGTGAGAGAGAGAGAGCGTGTGTGTGAGTGTGAGCGAGAGAGAGAGAGTGTGTGAGTGTGAGTGTGAGAGAGAGAGAGCGTGTGTGTGAGTGTGAGCGAGAGAGAGAGAGTGTGTGTGGGAGGGTGTGAGAGAGAGAGAGGGTGAGAGGTGTGTGTGTGTGCGAGAGCGAGAGCGAGTGAGTGAGTGAGTGTGTGGCTCTCTAACCAGTGATCCCTCCCGGTTGAAGGTCTGAGCATTCTGGCACAGCAGCATCACGTCTCGCTCCAGATCGTTGAGGCTGCGGTGTCGATGGCTCCGGATGCGCTCCGGCTCACACACAGACGACAGCAGCATGAAGCCTGCGCTCACAGACGCTGACTGTGTTCACGAGCCGCTCACTCACGTTGGGCTGCCTGAGGGCCACAGGGTGACGGAGCAGCTCGTAGTACTCGGGGAGCTCCTTGCGTGACGGCAGCTGGATGAACCCCTCGCTCAGCTGACGGCCGTTACTAACATTCAAAACATCACGACACAAACACACATCAGTCACGGAGGTTTAGTGAGGAATAATTCATAGGCTCGGTGCCTCTAAAGATCTCCTCTCCAGCTGACCTCCAAACCTTCACCGCTGTCTGTCTCTGACCAGAGCCTGAGAAAACATCTGCTATGACAGACCTGTAGCATCTCCAGCTCAAACTAGCACTCAATATCATGAACATCACCGTTCAGCTACTAGCGTCCGCATCAGCTGTAACACGACCAACCATGTTGTGTTCTGAGAGGGACATACACAAACCTGTTCACAAAGAACATCTCCTGTCCTACTTTATCACGTCTCCGTACTGGCTTCTACTTTTCTCAGCCACTTTTGGAAATGACTCTGACACTCACTTCTCCTTATATTTAATAACAGCGTCCACAATCTTCTTCATCTTCTTGGTGAGCGGCGGAGGGTTCGGCGAAAGCTTCTCGGACGGCGGGCGACCTCGTTTTTTCTGTCTTTTGCCGTCGTCGTCTCTCTCTCGTCCCCCGCGAGCACCTGAAGTGGACGGGATGGCGTCCGGATCTCGATCGCGCCTCCTCTTCCGAGACGTTTTCTTGTGGCGCACCTCCTCCTCGATCTCATCCAGGGTCCCGTCCTCGATCGCCTGAGAACAGAGGGATGGATCAGGAGCGTCCAGCAGAGGAAGACAAGCTGATGAATGAGGCGTCTGTCTGACCTTCAGCCACTGTTTCTCTGTGAGCGAATCCCTGTAATCCACCTCCTTCCTCTGACGGGAGCCGCGGCCGAACATCTTCTCCTCTTCTTCCTCACAGGTGAGTCTTTCCACCTCGGCGTCGTCTTTCATGATCCAGGTGGGCAGCTCGTCCTCCTCCATGAGACGAGGCTTTCGCTTCGGATTGCGTGCTTCCTCGCGGCGGCGATCCAGATCCATGCGCTGCGCAGAAACACAGAGACAGTGGAAGTTAATTTGGATTCGATCTGGATTAAGCGATGATCTGAATTTGTTCCAGCAAACATAAGCAAGAGAAAGTGAAACGAGACCATGAACTGGTCAAACTCGTCTTCACTCCTGGCGATCATCTGATTTACGGTCTCATCGTCCGGCACCTCGTCCTCTTCCTGACGGAGAAACAGATGCAGACAAAAACAGCAAGCCATCAGAAGAGCTTTAGAAGCACAGAAAAGATCCATGACCACGTTTACATGAACACAGAAAATAAGTTCTTGATGCTTCACAATCCTACAGTATTTACATGAAAAAACAACATTCTCTCGCTAAATCCTGGAGATGATCTTCTTATTATTATATCATCTTAACATTATAACACTTATTATTAGTGTTGTCACAATACATTTTGACTGGACTAGAACATCTCGATACTAGTACTGAACCGATACCATGACAAAAATTACAAAAAGAAAAGAAAGAAATCTCTCACTTGACCAGTGTTCCTGTCCTGCTTTTTGAGCATTTCCTCCCCCTTAAAACAAAACAAAACATCACATGCCAGTGTCACCACAGGCCTACAGTGAGCAAGTCATGACTGATACAGACGAGCCTGCAGTGTGTGGAGATCTGTGCAGGACTGGTTACTTAGCCGAGGGAAATATGACCAGAATATTACTCTACGCTAGGAGTCATTTTATTTCACAATAACAATTTATATCAGGATATAGTCATTTTTGTTATTAATAATAAGAACATAGATGCAAGTAACAAACAAAAGGATTAATGCAATAAAACAAAGACACAAATTAAATAAACAGTGTTTTTAGGTACAGTAGGTCTGTTTAACAGTAGCATTCAAGAAAGAGATGACACAGAAATTGATCAAAATACAAAAGTAAAGCACTGCATAGTCTTCACTGTAGGAATGAAACATTCAAACATTTATCCTTATTAAAGCTAGTAAAGTTAGTCAAGACCAGTGAGTGATTTTTTGATTAATATTGTAGAGACAGACAGCAGCAGGAATATTAGTCTGCTGTCACGCACCCAATTTATTGATACACACGTTTTCTTTCTCAGCTGTTTAAAAGCGGAGTACCGCGATACCTTTTTAGTACTGGTATCGTGCAACACTAGTTATTATATGTATGCACAAATCCGGCCTCACAAACCGTTAAACGCATCCTTACAGTGATTCACGCTCGCTTCTCTTTATGTAAGACGAATCTCCTCCAGAATATGTGCTTTACGTCTCAAAGCTTTGTTTCTTAGAATCACGTTTGTATGGATGTGCAAAATACTGTGCTACAGCTGATATTCTGGATAATTATTCAAGATAATATCGTACGGCACCAGCCTCATTTGGACTTGACTTGAGCAGTTTACATGACAGTCATTAATAAAACAAGAACAAATTACATATATATACAGTATATAATATTGGGATATTCTCATTCGCGTAAACGTGGTCAATGTAGAGACTAAACGAGACCGAATGAGAGTCCTAACCTCGTCCTGCTCCTCGTGCTCCAGAATGGCCTGCAGAAACGCTCGGCGCTCGTGGCTCGACGACTTCTGGTCGAACATGCCGGCCTGGATCACCTTCTGGTCCACGTTCAGCTTGTATTTAGCGGCCGCCAGGATCTTCTCCTCGACGCTGTTGACGGTACAGAGCCGCAGAACCCTCACCTCGTTCTGCTGTCCGATGCGGTGCGCTCGATCCTGCGCCTGGAGGTCCTGCAGACCGAGAGCATCAGAGGAGCCAGCTGAGGATGAGGATGAGGAGGATGAGGATGATGAAGGGTACCTGATGAGGGTTCCAGTCGCTGTCAAATATGATGACGGTGTCTGCGCTCTGCAGATTGAGGCCCAGTCCACCCGCTCTGGTGCTCAGCAGGAATATGAAGCACTGAGAGGCCGGATCATTGAAGGTCTTCAGCAGCATCCCACGATCCTCCGCTTTAGTCGTGCCTAAAACACACAAACATCATTTCTAGCACTAGTCTTCTCTGAGTAACCGCTGCCAGCCACGATGATGGAGTCGGCCCGACCGGTTCCCACGTCTTTAACATATTCCTGAGTCAGTAGAGTCCAGGCTCATCATATCCTGGTGTCAGGACTGCTTGGAGCTGTAAACGTTCACACTATATGATGTTTTATTAGTTCGGGAGGACCACGTTCAGATAATCAACTTAATTAGCACGATAGTAAATATAATGTATATACAGCCAACATGCCTCTGTCCCACGACAGTTTTTCTGGAATCCCTCCTCCACCCCAGCTCCTCTCTCGAACTATTCTGATCCCGAGTTCTCTGGGTTCAGGCTATATTCCTCCCCAGCACGCCAAATATACATTCAGACACTCAATCTGATTATGTGTAAGTGCGAACTCGTGAATGCCAGATGAAAACAGTGTGTGATCTCTAGTGAAGAAGCCTCGACACACACATGCTCTGAGGAGTCATCCAGACGCTGCAGGACGAGGTTTGTCCAGATCATCATGAGCAATAATAATCATAATCCTGCTATACTTCACAAACACCACAAACAACAGACAAAGAGAAACACATGCTCACCGTCCAGACGCAGGTATTTAAAGCTGCGATAAGCGAAATAATCCTCCATTATGGTCATCAGAGTGGTCATTTGGCAGAAGAGCAGCACTTTGTGATTGGACACTCGTAATTTGGGCAAAATACGATCCAGCACCTCAAACTTTCCCGAGGCGCGGAATAAATCAAGCCTGCAGGTCAGACGAGACGAAGGTTCAGTGCTGGAGACGTCTAATGTGTGTCAGATAATTCTACAGCATTTCTACTGCTCACCCCTGAACGATCCCGCCCGAGAAACCCAGATGCTCAGAAAACGACTCCTGAAAAGCAGCACATCACGTTCAGCGGCACAAGAAATGAAACACGTTCATCAGATGATCAACACCACGACAGACACGCTAACACACCTCGATCTGCTGGAACATGTACGGATGATTACAGATCTTCCTCAGCTGCATGATGGTGTTCATCAGAGTCTTAGTGCCGCCTTTACACACACACACACACACACACACTCATAATCACACACACATTAATCCTGAAATACACACACACACACTCATAATCACACACTCACTCACATACACACATTTACCCTGAACACACACACTCACCCTGAAACACACACACTCATAATCACACACACACACACACTCACACACATTTACCCTGAAACACACACACTCTCGTGCTCACCTTCTTGTCCTTCTCGGAGCCGTCGGTCAGCAGCACTCCTTTGGCCTGCATGTGTCGGTACAGGACCCTCTGCAGCGCAGACATGTCACACTTGATCACGTACTCCACCTGCACACAGACACAAAACAGCACAATGCTTCATCTGTCCGAGGCGACGACAGACAGACTGCATCAGAATCACCTTCTCAGGCAGCTGCGCCTCCACTTCCTTCTTCAGCCGGCGCAACAGGAAGGGGCGGAGCACCTTGTGCAGGCGTCGGATGATCAGGATGGTCTCCTCCTCGTTCAGATCCACCTGAGAGACACATCAGTCACGTCTACTACTGCCCTTCATTTCCCAGCATGTCTTGACGAGCAGAATCACATATTAAAGGCTCAGGATGGAATCACACTAGTTAGTTTATTTCATCACAATGATGTGAACATAGAGGTACATTTGAATTCATTTCACTACTTTGCTTAAAATGGTTGCTTCAAGATTCATGTCTGTAAAGTGCAGCGCTAGCAACGCCACGATCATGGGTTCGATTGGCAGGAAATGCTTGAATTGATAAAAATCTATAATCTGACTGAATGCAATGTAAGTTGAAGTTTTAATAATGGCTCTAATTATAATTGAATAGTGAAGTCCACACTAAAACGATAACTAGGATAATCAGCCAATCAGAATCCACTCGACTTTAAAGAGCTCGAGCATTTAAAGCAGCAGACGACAAACAGCAGCACGCTTAAAATAAACCGCATTACTGACCGCTGGCGTGCATGATGACTGTTAGAATAGTTATTATTACAGTTATAGTCCATTCCTGAGCGATGACTAGCATTCTTTTTTAAGAAAATTAACAGAGAAAAGCTAATCAAGTTATAATTAATAAAATAAGTCTGATTCATCCTTATAAGAAAGAGGCTGACACACAAACACATGCATGATTAGCATTCATGTTCCTAATCAGTCTGTGTGTCTGTGATAACGGCTCGGTGTCAGAGATGTGCTCAGCACTAGTTAAAGAGACGGACCTTCTCTCCGGTCATGGCGAAGGGAGCGTTGAACCACTGCTCAAACGTGCTGCAGCTCTTGAAGATGGTGGGCAGCAGGAAGTTGAGCAGCGCCCAGAGCTCGGGCAGCTTGTTCTGCAGCGGCGTCCCGGTCAGAAGCACACGCCGCGGAGCCAGGTAATGCGTGTTCAACACCTGCGTCAGCTTACAGTGATGGTTCTTCATGCGATGGCCTTCGTCCACAATCATGTACTTCCAGCGAATCTGTGTCAGGTGACAGGATCTCATCAGTGCATCTACCCGAGGTCAAAGGTCACAGGTGACCACACAGAGGCACACACATACCTTGGCCAGCACATGCTTGTCTTTGATGATGTATTCGTATGTAGTGATCAGCACGTTGAACTTGCCGCTGCGCAGCTGTGGGAGGAAGGCTCTTCTAGCAGCAGGAGATCCCTGAACACACACGATCACATGATCAAACCAGTGCTTGGGTTTGTGGGAGGATACGAGATCAGCTGCACTACACTACTGACTACACTCAAACTGCTTGAAACTTGTCTCAGACGGCCACCAGGACAAGACCACAGGAGCCAGATGAGTCCTCTGCACAATCTGACTTTGCTGCAGCCTGGAACTGAACTGCTGGTTCGTCTGGCCAGAGGAGAACTGGCCCCCCGACTGAGCCTGGTTTCTCCCAAGATTTTTTCTCCATTCTGTCACCGATGGAGTTTTGGTTCCTCTGGCTTTCTTAGTTGGGGACACTTAATTTCCAGCGATATCTTCGACTTGATTGCACAGACACTATTTAAACTGAACTGAGCTGGATGATGACATGATGAACTGTCTTTAACTGAAGATTGAGTGTTTACTATTGTCACTTTGCATTATTGACACGCTATTTTCCTAATTAATGCTGTACGGTTGCTTTGACACAATCTGTATTGTTAAAAGCTTGACTTGACTGCTTGAAGTCACTGTGAAATTGACCATTGACTTCCTTAAAACATTTGCATTTGTTCAAAGTGACTCAAATATGTGACAATATTGGAGCACAAAACCAGTGTTCAAAATTAAGATTTATGCATCATCTGAAAGCTGAATAAATAATCTTTCCATTGATGTCTCGTTTGTTAGGATAGGACAATATTGAGAAAATCATCTTTAAAGTTGTTCAAATGAAGTTCTTAGCAATGCATATTACTAATCAAAAATTAAGTTTTTATATATTTACGGTAGGAACTTTACAAAATATCTTAATGGAACATGATCTTTACTTAATATCCTAATGATTTTTGGCTTAAAAGAAAAATGGATAATTTTGACCCATACAATGTATTGTTGGCTATTGCTACAAATATCCCCCAGCGACTTAACACTGCTTTTGTGCTGCAGGGTCACATATGAGGAACATCATAAGGACTTTATCGTAAGAGTCGCTGTATTTGCAGAACACAGGCACGATATAAACTAATGACAGCGCTGTCTTCAGTAGAGCTGCTTCACAGCTGAAGGCATTTCATGAATGATGAATTATACAGCATTAACACTGATATTTTCATGTTTATTTCCATGAAGCTGCTTTGAAGCAATCTGTATTGTATAAAGCCCTATAGAAATAAATATGACTTGGCATAAACTGGATTATCATACAGTCTCGAGCAGAAGTGAAATACAGCCAGTTTAGTCACTCGCTAACACAGATTCATGTTTACTCCGTTACAGTACATCAGATCATGTGTCTCTGTGTGTCGCTCACCTTATACGAGACTTTGACGACAGACGGCGCCCACTTATCAAACTCATAGACCCAGTTAGACAGAGTCCTGTCAGAGAAACACAGTTTTCATCAAACAGACTCTCTGTGTGAACATACAGAAGTAAAAACAGGCTGAGCGACTGACGAGAGCGGCACGATGATGAGGTAGGGTCCGTTCAGACGCTTGTTCTCCATCAGGTACGTGATGAGAGCGATGGTTTGGATGGTTTTGCCCAAACCCATCTCATCCGCCAGGATCCCGTTCAGATTGTTGTTATAGAGAGACACCAGCCACTCCAGACCCTTGACCTGTGGAGAAACAGTCACAACATCAA
>JADLZM010037990.1:106213-111213 GCA_018148995.1 Sinocyclocheilus maitianheensis | reverse complement strand
TGTGTGTGTGTGTACCATCAAGCGTCTCATTCGCTCTTTCTCGATGCGCTCGTTCTCTTTCTTCTGCTCGCGCTCGGTGTTGGCGTGGTATGTGGCCACAGCTTTGGTCAGTTTCTGGATCTTCGCTGTGATGGACCGATGGTACTCCTTGAAGTCTTTGGCGTGCTGCAGGATGCTGTTGAGATATTCCTGCAGCAGAGCAATGAATCATGGGAATTAACACAATGACTGAAGTGAGCTCCAAACATCTGAGAACACTTGTGGAAATGTTTATTTTGCATTCTCCTGTAATTTAATACTAAATATTTCATTACTAATCATATGATCAGCATCACAATAAGAGTGACCAACTGAACTGCAGAAGGAAGATGCATGAGAGAATCAGTCAGCATCTAAACCTGATCATCATGTTCTCCAGCAGGACCTGAGAAGATCCACAGAGCATCTTCAGCTTCACTGGAAGAACAACATGATCACTGATCTTCTGATTGGTTGCTTAGAAATAGAGCTCAATCTGAAATATCTGTTTCTTTTACATCATATCTTTTCCTTTAAAATCATAAAATTAGCTGTTTATTTGCACGTTTAAATTAGATTTTAAATCCCAGATTTCCAGTGTGCTCTCAGGTGTTTGGAGGAATCAGAGAGCCGCTGTGAGTGTGCTAGAGCCGCTTGCCTGGTGTTTCTGCCTGCGTTTGCGTTCCTGCTCGATCTTCTGCTGTTTCTCTAGTTTCTCTGTGATTCGTGCCTCACGTAACGACTGTCTCTTGTTGCGCTTGTAGCCCTTTGAGTCCAGTGAGGTTTCTAAGGCCGTGTCGCGTCTCATGCAAACCACCACCTCCTGACGCAGCTGTGAAGGCAAACAGATGAACATCAGAGCGCTTTAGCAGAGGATGTTCAACAGATGCACTGATGCAGTGGAATATGTCAGTAGATTGATGTGGATCACAGCGTCAGTCCGGGTTCATCACCTGTCTCTGGAAGTTGAGCAGTCGGAGTGCTTTGAGCTCAATCGTGGCTTTGGTGCGCAGATCTCCAGCAAGAGACCCTGGAAGATTCTCCAGCTCCTGAATACGGTGAGTGATACGAGCTTCCAGCCTGCAGAGACACAAAGCATCAGAAGTCCAGGAACCACTCGGCAGTGAAACTGAGTCAGCTCGTTCGTGTGTAGTCCACACGAACGAGCTGATTTGTGCCTGAAAAACTCACCAACAATCCTGAATACGTGCAGTCTGCCTTTCCAGTTAAACGGTACATATTTAAACTCTATCACAGTGATTTGAAATCTATGTACCTGTATTAACTCTTTCTCCACCAGTGTTTTTGATCGGCAGATTCTGGACTCATTCAGGAGATGCGTAATAGCGCCCCCTAGTGTATAACAGCATGAACATGGATGTTTGGTGGGGAAAGAGTTAAGAACAGATAACCGAGTAAATCACTTCAGTGCAGGTTCACTAGAAGCCTGAAAAAGCGTCGTTTCTTTTGGTTTAGAGGAGGCTGGTTTAACGAGCAGTGGTGGCAGTGTTCTCTGAGAGCGATCGTTTGTTCTCCACCTGCGGTTCTGTCAGGGTCAGGGCTAGGACTCACCTGTACTCTCTCTCCTGCAGGATCTCCACCGGGTCCAGACCGCAGGGCTTCTGAACCGGCGTGATGCGGTTCTGCTTCTGGTGCAGCGGCACCATGGTGGCAGGCTGAGACGAGTGGCCCAGGTGTGCTGGAGACTGGGTCTGCGGTGGCATGACCGGAGAAGCGGCCGGTGGCACAGACGGGGGTGCAGGAGAGGGGCGTCCGGTGGGCTGCAGTGGCATCAGCTTCTGAGGAGCGTTCGAGGGGGTCGCCGCATTGACCAGAGGACCTGCCACACAGACACACATCATCACAGGCTGCTTTACCAGAAGAAGCGTGCTACCAGAAGAAGTTCATGGATGCGCTCTCACCTTCAGGCCACGGTTTCGGGGGCCCGTTGTGGTTCAGGCTCTGAACACCAGCCGGGACTCCAGAAGGTCCAGGAGGAGGCATGTTGGGTCCCACCATCCCTGCGGAGCAACCGGCACAAACTAACCCTTTACTAAAGTCACCACAGACGAGTGCAGCACCGCTGAATGTTCAACACACTTCCACTCCATCAGGACTGAGCATCATTCAGAAGAGAACCAAGAAATACACTTCAATCTGAATTAGGAGCGAGGTTACGCACACAACGCCTAACTATCAACTATCAGAACAACCATGAACAGCTCAGATACATGTGTGGTAGATTAAGTGTGTCAGATGTGCTCACCATGTCCTCGGCTGAAGCCGGTGCCCGCTCCGCCGCTGGTCAGAGACGGTCCCTGGGGCATCCCTGGCATGGGCCGCTTGCCCTGCACCGCCATCTGCAGGTGTTCTGGGAGCGGCTGCCCGCGTGCCAGCATCTTATACGCCATGATCTGCGCCCGCAGCTGGTGCAGCTGGCTCTGGTTGAAGGGCGTCGGAGCGGAGGAGCCGCTTGGTCCCGGGGCTGCGCTTTGGCTTCCCGGACGGTTCTGCTGCGGGAGGCTCTGGCTGTCCACACCGTCCAGCGAGGCAGAGCTAGAGCCGGAGGTGGACAGGAGAGGACCTGATGGAGGCCCGCTGGCAGACACGGGACTGGACACGTGCTCTGAAGAGCCCAGCGGAGACGGGTATCCTGCAGGAGGAGACAGAAGAGACATGTTAGTCTAACAATAAAACATCGTCCTGTTTGTGACGGAACAGACAGCAGCGCTTCTCAAATGCTGAGTCTCATGTAGCAAAGTAAAGCCAACGCTGAATGCACAAGTTAAAATGCAACTAGGGAGCCGAAAACGGACAGCCGTCAGACTCTACTAGTTAAACGGCCCTTTGTCTGCTGCTGGTGAAGTTACCTTGCGAGTGCTGGTCCATCGGGCTCACTGGACGGGTCATCCTCATCGGAACCACCTTCATCTGAGTGAAGCGAACGTCTTCTGAAAGGTTCTCCTCCACTGGCTTTAGGACAAAGAAATACATTAATAGAGATATGACCTCTGCTATTTGGCATTTAGATTGATTTATATTTCCACCTTGTGCATCTGGTGCAGACTCTCCTGGCTGTATCCCGCAGGCGCTTGCGGAGGAAAGGAGAGTCCTGTGGAAGTGGCTGGTCCGGGACTGGGGCCCATCATGCTGTGTGAGGATCCAGGGGACAGTCCGGACCCCAGCATGGCCCCTGGAGACGGGCCCGGACCAGGCGAGGGCCCCGGGCAGGGCGTGCCTCCTAACGGGGGCTCCGGGGTGGACATGCCACAGACTCAGCCTGCATTCGAGGTTTAGGACAGAACGTTTGTGCCCATTAAAATGTGACTTTGTGAACTATACCATGACAATGTTTTATCATAATGTCTGCTCTCTGTTTCTATCGAAGCACACTTTATTTACATGATGTCCAAAGCAGTGCTGCAGTTTTGAATCTAAAGGTCTCCCTGTGGGATCAGTGATGCTTCATAACAGGATCAGCTGAAGAAGTGAATTACAGACTCATTCAAATAATATCAGCGACTGGCAGAAAAATCACACCTTAATAGCAGTTCATGCAGCTTTGACCAGTTCATTTCTTTTTTTTCAGTATCATTTTATAGATTTTTAATGTAAAATTTTAGAGTTGATATCTATTTAACTCAAGAAAAATTCCCATTTTGAGATTGTGTTGAGTTTCCATGACTTTTCCGGGCCTCAGAACCACCATTTCTAATGTCTGTGTGTTGTCCAGGTGTTCTGTGATGATGATGATGATGATGCTGCTGCTGCTGCTGATGCTGATGCTGATGCTGATTCTGCAGGACCAGCACAGCAGATCCACTCATTCCTGCATCAAGCAGCGGCTCGTTAAGGAAAATAAGCCATGCATGAACATTTGACAGGAAAATAAAATGTCGTCCAGCTCGAGCCGATGATCTGCGCCTCCGCCGCCGCGACACCGAGCGTCACACCGATACAGCGCGACGCGCCAGACAGGCTGATGTGCTCGTGTTCACACTACAGAGAAGAATACGATCATAATTCCTTGTGTATTTCATTAGACTTACCCTCGATATAATGAGTGAGGCGGACGCGCTGGAGCCGATGACGGAGCCCACGGAGCGGTTATTACCGAGCAGCGCCGCCGACATCCGCTCCGTTCGGTCGGTCGGTCGGTCGGTCGGTCGGTCGATGCTCATGTACGGAGCGCCGCTGCGGACACAGAGATCGAGAGAAAGCGAAAGAGATTACATTTCTAAGTTATAAAAAGATATGTTTCATATTAAACAAATTACATTTAGTCTTTTGATGTTTTTCTTTAGTTATGTAGGGTAGAGTTGTAATAACTTATGTTCCTTTCTGACCAGAACAAACACTTGATCTGTTTATCAGTACCAACATAGCTATATCTAACATATATAATCATTCTGTATACTGATACTTTGTATACTGTGTGTAATTTGAATGCACCTATAAGTGTATCAGAGCAGTATTTATTTCTGACGTCATGCTCTTGATCATGTCCATGGAGACAGATATACAGTACATCTTCCATCCCAGCATCAGGTCGTTTACAAACACGTGTACTGTACGGTGCTGGTGATGCTGGAGCTGTTAAAACTATCCAGCTTGTGTTGTTTTCAGCCCAGCTGATGGGTAAATATAGGGCTGAGCTAACCGAACCCATGCAGCTGTGCTGCTCATCACACACACACACACACACACACACACACAGACGGAGGATGACTGCTCAAACTTGAATTAGACAAGAAAACTCTACTCGTTTTACTCGATGTTGTTCTTTTTTTTCTTTCAGGATTTTCTTTGTATGCAGCAAAACTGAAAATCCGTTGCTGATAAAAATGTACTATTCTTTTTCATCCAATTTACAGTTGGTTTGATACCTTTATCTCAAACTGTGTCAGAGTTTAATTAATTTAAGTGGGTACAGTATATAAAACATGACAAATATGGATTCAGTACTGTATATAAAAACAGTA
>JADLZM010037990.1:83859-97101 GCA_018148995.1 Sinocyclocheilus maitianheensis | reverse complement strand
TTTTTTTTTACATTTTTTTTTTATGCATGGGCGCTTATTTCACTTCTTTTGGACTGAAGCACTGCAACGATAGAGCTTGGAATAGCCAGGACAATATTTAATATAACTCCGACTGGATTCGTCTGAAAGAAGAAAGTCATATACACCTAGGATGCCTCCGGGGTGAGTAAAACACAGTCTAATATTCATTTTTGGGTGAACTAACCCTTTAACATGGGAATGAATATGCTATTTTGACACTGAAATGTCTTTTATGTTTTTCTAACATGCGTGTCTAAAACTGGAAGGGACTGCGGTTAATTGTGTGTGTACTCGTCTCGTTCTCTCCTGACAGCTCAGCACCTGCAGCAGCAGACCGGAGAGTGTCTCACGGCTTGTTGCAGCGGATCGAACCCTAAAAGCCTATCTCTCTCGGATCCGGCCCAGACCCACAGTCGTCCCTCGGCGGACCGGCCGTACCACTGCCAGGACTGCGGCAAGTACTTCCGGATCAACGACATCAAGCGGCACCAGCGCATCCACAGCGGAGAGCGGCCCTTCCCCTGCTTCCAGTGCGGCAAGAACTTCCCCACGTCTGGGGACCTGAAGAGACACGAGCGCATCCACACGGGCGAGCGGCCCTACCACTGCCTGCAGTGCGGCAAGAACTTCTCCGACTCGGGCCACCTCAAGCAGCACGAGAGGATGCACACGGGCGAGCGGCCCTACCAGTGTCCGCAGTGCTCCAAGTGCTTCTACCGCTCCGGAGACCTCAAGCGGCACCAGCGGATCCACAGCGGCGAGCGGCCCTACCACTGCAACCAGTGCGACAAGACCTTCTCCGACTCCGGACACCTGCGGGGCCACCAGCGCATCCACACCGGAGAGCGGCCCCACCGCTGCACACTCTGCGAGAAGAGCTTCTTCAGATCGGGCGACCTGAAGCGGCACCACAGAACGCACACGGGCGAGCGGCCCTACCAGTGCTTCCAGTGCGGGAAGAGCTTCTCCGAGTCGGGACACCTGAAGGAGCACCGGAGGATCCACACCGGAGAGAAGCCCTACCACTGCAACCAGTGCGACAAGAGCTTCTCCCGGCTGGAGCGGCTCAAGGGCCACCAGAGCATCCACACGGGCGAGAGGCCCTTCCACTGCACGCAGTGCGGCAAGAACTTCTTCCGCTCGGGAGAACTGAAGCGGCACCAGAGGATCCACAGCGGCGAGCCAGCGTGAGCGGCGTCTCTGCAGGACTCATCCTCCTCAGTCACACGCTTCATTGAGGTTCAGCCTTCGCTCGAGATGACGTGATGCGAGCGGCAGACCGTTGACCTTACTGAACCCGTAAGACTATAGAGGACAGCTGATCACTGACTTTCTCTTTATCTCCTGTTAGAATTCAGCATATGCTGTGCGTTGTTATAAATGTGTGCACCCGTTGTATGAAGCGCTACCTCTGCACGCTCCAAAGCTCCAGCTGTCGCTCTGATTTCACCGACTGACTGATGGTCACGGGCTTCCTTCATCTCACTCTGTGTTCAGAAATATATAGTCCAGCGACTCGTTAGAACTAAATTGTACAGGAGGATATTATTAGTGTGTATGCTCACATTCCCTGTATTTAAGGCATCCTTCTCAAGCTCTTTTTTGTTGTTTTTAAATGTAAACCTGAACTGTTTTACGGTCAACATGATTTGACGCCACTGCAGCGTTTCTGAATCCTCGTTTCGATGTGAGCGTTTGGTTTGTCTCTCGATGGTGGCTGTGTTACTAGCTGCTGGAAATCATGTATGTGAAGCACCAAATAACACGTTAATGTTTAACCGTAACACTCAACTGTCATGAAAGAAGTTATAAAGTATAGATGTGCTGTAATTCAGCAGCTGTTTGTGATCAGGTTTTGAGCACCAGATTAATATAGTTAACAGCTCATAAATCACTTTAGATTTAGCTTTTAGCTTTTTAAAATTAGCTCTTTACATTTATTATTGCTTTGAATTGTCTTCTATTTTTACCTTTTTATATGTGTGTATTTAACCATCTGTAGCTTGTGTGTTCAGGTTAGAAGGCTTTAATGCCATCACAAAGGCTTTTTACAGTAATGTGGAGGATTGAACTATAATTGTTTGGGTTCTTCATGTGTGTGTCATCATCCTTAATAAACACTTCACCTCTAAGTACAGCCGCACACATGAACATTCAGTTTACTGGCCTTCTGTAACATTTCACATTTCCACTATATTATCATTAGATCATTAGATCATTAAACAATCATGTGAGATGAATCGTTTAATGCTGAACGGAATAGTTTTGCACGCCACACGACATATATTCCTATCTGTCGCAGTACATTACTCGCCTCGGTTCAAAATGTGAGAACGAAACATTTTTAGACACATTTTATGTTTTAATATACAGAAAAAAATCGCTGCAAACCATTTCCGCTCTGGTGGAAATGACGCTCATTTTACGACAGCCGCGTTGGTTTACGGCACAGATCAGTCGGAAGTCTGGTAACCAGGGAGACGCCTGGAGGCACTGCGGCCGGCGCGAGAAGGTGAGCTGCGTTTAATTCAAATTTTCTCATTAAATGCATTTCAATTGTCAGTTTTATTCGTTACAAATGAGTATCTCGTGTCTGATCATGTTTCCACGAAACCGCACACACACACACACAGGCAGCGCGCGGAACACGGCAGCCGCGCGAACAAAAACAAACACTGAGAGGAAAACAGCAGCGTGTGAAAGAGTCCGCTCATAGAGTCTCATGTGAGCGTCATTAGCTTTAATCTGACTGATTGGCGGCCCGTGGCGTGTGTTTCCGTCATTTGAATGGCTTTGCTGGTGTTCTTCTAACTTAGTCCGTCTGCGCTGCTGCTGCTGCTGCTGTGTTTGTGCTGGTGCTGGTGATTTACGAGCACATTTCTGTCCCATTGTGGTGTTTCATGTCTCATGGAGCGTGTTCTCAAGGCCTCTGTGCTTCTGTGTTTCTCCAGAGCGACTCCATGGAGGTCCGTAAGCCGGTCCTGGAGCTGAAGGACGTCCCTCCTCCTCCTCCTCCTCCTCCTCTCCTCCACAGCACCGGCTCTCAGCCAGGCAGCCTCAGCGTAAGCGTGTGTTCCCGCTGCGAGGCCAGCATACACCTGCAGCAGAGCTTTAGTGAGGCCGGTGGAGGCTTTCCTCTGTGTCTCTCTCAGACAAGCACCCGCACCCCCCCTCACCCCTCGTCTGTGGCTAAGAGTGGCTCCGGAGCGAGCTGCTGCGCCAGTGTGAGGCCGCTGCACGCCTGCGCTCTGTGTAAGCCGGCCCCGCCGGGCGTCTGTCACTGCCGCAGAGTGCAGCAGCACCCTTTCCCTCACGGTGACCCGTCCTCACCCTCTCACCTCTGCTCTAACCCTCTGCACCTGAGTGTCGGGCGCACGCCGCCGTGCCTGAAGGGCGCTCACTGTTTGCAGGAGTGCTGGAGAAAGGTTGGTGGATCGCACCGCTGCTCAAGTCATCTTGTGCTTTTGGGGGCACATCCTTCATTCCTCAGTAAAGCACAGCCTCGACTGACAGGGGGCGAGGCAGAAATGTGGTAGGGCTCTGGCGTAGATTCTGCAATGAAAGCTAACATCAGTCTCTTCTGCTTTCAGAGTTTACATGTCGACTCGGAGAAGGTTTGGCCGAACATTCCCCCGCCTGTCCCTGTGTGCAACGGCTGCGGCGTGACGGGCGCATCGTCCGACGGTCTGCTGGGCGTCCATCTCGGCAAAACCACACAGAAATACGGTCCGTACACACATGTTGACTAGCGAGCTGTAAGTCGTGCCTGTGGTGTGTTTTCTGCAGGAATTGGACGAGTGCCGCTCTGTGTCCGCAGGTCCTCCGGAGACTGGCGCGCAGGAGACGCTGCCGCCCATCGGGGTGTTCTGGGACATCGAGAACTGTGCGGTTCCCAGCGGCCGCTCGGCGGCGACCGTGGTGCAGAGGCTCCGAGAGCGCTTCTTCCAGGGACACCGCGAGGCCGAGTTCATCTGCGTGTGTGACATCAACAAAGAGAACAAAGCCGTGATTCAGGAGCTCAACAACTGCCAGGTGCGCTCCAGTGTTACGTTCGTTTCACTGCCGTGTGATTGATGCTCCACGCGCTTCTGTCTCTTCAGGAGAGCGTGTTTCTTCATGGCTTGCTCTGTTCCCGCTCAGGTGACCGTCGCCCACATTAACGCCACCGCCAAAAATGCAGCAGATGACAAACTGCGTCAGAGCCTCCGGCGATTCGCAGAGACACACGCCGCTCCCGCCACAGTCATCGTTGTTTCATGTACGTGTCTGCAAACTTACAACTCTGGGTCCAAAATATTTGATGGGCTTAAATGACGAATCAGATTGTCCTTTATCTCTTTGGATGAAAGTGCTTGATATAATAGATCAAATAAATCCGCTCAACTTCCTCCAGCGAAACTAAACATTTATTGAAACTAAACTGCAGAAGGTTCTTGTTCTGAACTTCTGACGTCACACAGATGAGCGTCCTCATTCAGACGGCATCAGAAACGTGATCCGTTCAGTAACGGTGAGGGCATGAGGAGGAAGCGGGACAGACACTTATTCCTGAACAGCAGAAGAACTTGCGTCATATGTGGAAAAGTGTGAAAGCTTAAGCTGCTCCTGTCAAAACTAGACTGAACCGACAGCAAACACACAGTGATAAACTGGTTTCACATAGACTAGACACAACAGCAGCAGTGGCCCATCTATCTAATACGGGTTGGAGACAATATTATGACTGATTCAAACACAGACTAGTTACAAACACTGTAAGCTGGCCTCATGTAAAAAACTAAACTGAATCTACCCGTTCTAACGGCAGCGTTCTCTGTCCTTCACGCAGCGGATGTGAACTTCGCCAGTGAGCTGAGTGACCTGCGGCATCGCCACAGGTTCCAGGTGATTCTGGTCCACAAGAGCCAGGCCTCGTCTGCCCTGCTGCAGCATGCGCACCTGCGCGCCGCTTTCGAGGAGTTCGTCTCGGACCTGCCTCCCGGGATGGTCGTCAAATCTCAGGTCAGCCGCCACACCTCACTCCCTCTGTTCCTGACTGCTTTTCCTACATGTGAACACTGATTTGATGAATGCAGAGAACAGCTGGCTGGTTTTTCTGTTTGGAGACAGAACCGTGTGTTTGGACGCCGCTGTTGTAATCATGTGATCGTAAAGCCGTTCACTGTCTGACTCCACGCTCTGAGATTTTAATGGAGTTCATAGAGAGTTAAAACCCCGTCATTTATAGCTGTCCGTGGCGGGCTAGACGCTGAACTCCAGCACCATCTCAGATCTCCCAGAGTGCTGTTTGTGTGTCTGCTCCTCAGCCCAGTTTCAGCCTTCTGTTTGTGCACCACCTCCCCACACACCGCGACGCCAAAGCGGTGGCCAACCGGCTGCAGCGGCTCTCCACTAACTGTGGAGGGAAGGTGTTGGGCGTGTCGGGCGGCTGCGGTGTGCTGCGGTTCTCCAGCGCCGAGGCAGCAGAGCGCGCCCGCAAGCGCATGGAGAACGAAGACGTGCTGGGCCACCGCATCGTGCTGTCCTTCTCTCCTGACGGCCCAGAGGAGGAAGAGGAGCGCCGGCCTCCTGCCGCCGCCTCCTCTTCGGTCTTCCTGCCCGTGGAGAAGCCGCGCTCGCCCCGTCGCCTGCGGCGGGCATCTCACTCATGCCAGGGCAGAAGCCACGCTCCCGAGCGCCCGTATAGCCCCAGGAGAGCAGGCCACGCCTCCTCGTGCAGCCCTGTGATGAAACCCCTCCCCCAGGTCAGCTGTGTACCCGCCTCTGCCCGCCTCCTCCCATCATCCTCCAATCGCACGCTTGCTCTTCTCATGCCGTTCTCATTGTGCTGCCGCTTGCCCCTGCTTGCTGTCGTCGACCCGCTGCTGTCTGTGGCGTGTGCTGCTGCTGAGACTCATCTTCCTCTGTCTTCGTCTGTCCTCCCCGTCACATTCCTGTCTCTCGCCTCATTGGGAATCGGCCGTGTGCTCGTGTGTGTGTGTGTTGAAGTTAGCACTGTGTGTGTGTTTGCTGCAGGCTGTGAGTGCTGTGACCCGACCTGTGACTGCCTCTCCCCAGAGTCTCACCGTCCCGTCTGCAGCCGTTAAACCGGCAGAGCCGCTGCAGCGCAGCCGCAGGTAATCAAACACACACATGCTCATATGAACACCAATGAAGGAGACATATTTTATTAATTAACCATTGGTCTTCCATAATTGCAGACATTTAGATCATGACACCCACAGTCAAAACCACACAAATAGCACCTCAATACCATGGTAAAAATGTATATGTTTCTAGGTATTTGTATGAAAAACAGTAGTCTAAATACAGTGTTTCTGCTGTTTGTCAGCGCAGTTTCATCTTTAGTTTAAATCACGAGTCGTTTGTGTTCTCCGCTGAACTCAGGCGCTTCACTCTGGATCTCACAGCTGTGTTTCGTGTCGTGTGACTGAGACTCATCAGAGAGTAACACATCTGCTCTAGTGAGCTCGCGCTGCTGCTGTCTGATCTCTGATAAATGCTCCGTGTGCCGCCGATCAGATGAGTTTCATTTCACTTTTGGAGCGTAAACATTATATCAAACGTTTATTGAACTCTTGTTATCGTTTTACGGAGTAAAATTATATCTCGATAATTGTTATCGTTTTATTGCCCAGACCTACGTACGTACACGCGCACACACTCTCTCACTCACACACGCGCACTCACACGCGCGCACCCGCTCTCACCCGCACACACGCGCACTCACACGCGCGCACCCGCTCTCACCCGCACACACGCGCACTCACACGCGCGCACCCGCTCTCACCCGCACACACGCGCACTCACACGCGCGCACCCGCTCTCACCCGCACACACGCGCACTCACACGCGCGCACCCGCTCTCACCCGCACACACGCGCACTCACACGCGCGCACCCGCTCTCACCCGCACACACGCGCACTCACACGCGCGCACCCGCTCTCACCCGCACACACGCGCACTCACACGCGCGCACCCGCTCTCACCCGCACACACGCGCACTCACACGCGCGCACCCGCTCTCACCCGCACACACGCGCACTCACACGCGCGCACCCGCTCTCACCCGCACACACGCGCACTCACACGCGCGCACCCGCTCTCACCCGCACACACGCGCACTCACACGCGCGCACCCGCTCTCACCCGCACACACGCGCACTCACACGCGCGCACCCGCTCTCACCCGCACACACGCGCACTCACACGCGCGCACCCGCTCTCACCCGCACACACGCGCACTCACACGCGCGCACCCGCTCTCACCCGCACACACGCGCACTCACACGCGCGCACCCGCTCTCACCCGCACACACGCGCACTCACACGCGCGCACCCGCTCTCACCCGCACACACGCGCACTCACACGCGCGCACCCGCTCTCACCCGCACACACGCGCACTCACACGCGCGCACCCGCTCTCACCCGCACACACGCGCACTCACACGCGCGCACCCGCTCTCACCCGCACACACGCGCACTCACACGCGCGCACCCGCTCTCACCCGCACACACGCGCACTCACACGCGCGCACCCGCTCTCACCCGCACACACGCGCACTCACACGCGCGCACCCGCTCTCACCCGCACACACGCGCACTCACACGCGCGCACCCGCTCTCACCCGCACACACGCGCACTCACACGCGCGCACCCGCTCTCACCCGCACACACGCGCACTCACACGCGCGCACCCGCTCTCACCCGCACACACGCGCACTCACACGCGCGCACCCGCTCTCACCCGCACACACGCGCACTCACACGCGCGCACCCGCTCTCACCCGCACACACGCGCACTCACACGCGCGCACCCGCTCTCACCCGCACACACGCGCACTCACACGCGCGCACCCGCTCTCACCCGCACACACGCGCACTCACACGCGCGCACCCGCTCTCACCCGCACACACGCGCACTCACACGCGCGCACCCGCTCTCACCCGCACACACGCGCACTCACACGCGCGCACCCGCTCTCACCCGCACACACGCGCACTCACACGCGCGCACCCGCTCTCACCCGCACACACGCGCACTCACACGCGCGCACCCGCTCTCACCCGCACACACGCGCACTCACACGCGCGCACCCGCTCTCACCCGCACACACGCGCACTCACACGCGCGCACCCGCTCTCACCCGCACACACGCGCACTCACACGCGCGCACCCGCTCTCACCCGCACACACGCGCACTCACACGCGCGCACCCGCTCTCACCCGCACACACGCGCACTCACACGCGCGCACCCGCTCTCACCCGCACACACGCGCACTCACACGCGCGCACCCGCTCTCACCCGCACACACGCGCACTCACACGCGCGCACCCGCTCTCACCCGCACACACGCGCACTCACACGCGCGCACCCGCTCTCACCCGCACACACGCGCACTCACACGCGCGCACCCGCTCTCACCCGCACACACGCGCACTCACACGCGCGCACCCGCTCTCACCCGCACACACGCGCACTCACACGCGCGCACCCGCTCTCACCCGCACACACGCGCACTCACACGCGCGCACCCGCTCTCACCCGCACACACGCGCACTCACACGCGCGCACCCGCTCTCACCCGCACACACGCGCACTCACACGCGCGCACCCGCTCTCACCCGCACACACGCGCACTCACACGCGCGCACCCGCTCTCACCCGCACACACGCGCACTCACACGCGCACATACTCTCTCACACGTGTACACACACATCACAGGTAGTGTCAATGTGTTCCCATGATTGTGCTTCTGATATAATAATAGGCAGCATTATGAATATCTTGTTTTTAATTTGTTTTTTGTGTGTTTTAATGTTTTTGTTTTTGCAGCTACAGTTCATCCAAACTTTGATTCAGCAGTTAGTGTGTGTTAGCACTACTGTCGAGGGTTTTGATTTAATTTATTTGCTAAGCAATCTTGAGATCCTAAAAGGAACTACATAAGAATAGTATTATTATTATTATTATTATTATTACTTGGTGTCAATCGATAAATTTGTTTTAAAAATTAATCACTTTAAAAAAAATTGTTTTTATTAATCCCACCTAACATTAAAGTTTTATATTGTAGTAATTTCACATTCAATGTTCAGATTAATGTAGAAACAACAAAGACAGTATATTTTTAATATTTGTTTAATGGCATCTTTTTTTATGACTGAAGGAGAGTATCACTGATACCAATACTACTGATGTCTCTAGGAAATAGTTTTTTCCCCTAATATTTAACCATTGACAATATCCATTCAACATTAAAGTATAATTGAGAGCTATCAATTTAAACATTTATTATTAGACTTTAAAAAACAACTTCTAATTTAAGTGAACTTAAAACAATCTTCACATAAACCCATAATAATGTCATATTTAGCTACCTGTGCCCTTCAGCATGTAGGAAATATACAGAAATTGAATAGCTATCAAACACTAAATTCTAAATTAAATAAAGATTAATCCTCAAATCTACAAAAAGTTTCTTCTCTGAGAAACGCGCTGATAATTTCCTGCTTTTATGAAGCCCCTCCCTCAGAAATAGGCGATGGGCTCTGATTGGTTAGCTAGCCCAGTGTGTTGTGATTGGCTAAACCACCTCTAGCGCGCGTCTAAACGTCCCGCCCTCTCCTCAGCAGCATGTGCTCCGGCTGTATTGTAAACAACGGCGTCGTTAATATCGCTCATCAGTTTGAGCTCGATTGAGAAGCAGAGGATATTATTGAAGAGGATCGTGTGGAACGGCAACTGCATGCGCGTCCATATTTAACGCTTCTCATAGCTATGTGAAAATAAGTATAATTGTAACAGTTCATTGTTGGAGCTGAGCTGAATGAGAGAGAGAGAGAGAGAGAGAGATGCAGAGCAGGGGACGCGAGGAACAGTATTGAGAACCGCTGCTTTAGAACACTGATTTTGAAACGTGTGAATCCATTAGAATCGTTAGAAGACAGAATCGTGATTCATATATGAATAGATTTTTACGTGCACCTAGTTTTCTCTTCCTCTTCTCTAAAGCAGCGCAGCATGGCCCCGCCCCCTTTGCTGCCTTTTCCAGAGGGCGGGGTTTATCTGGGTTTGTGATGTCACGAACCCAGGAAGTAACTCGTTGTAGTCCCTACCAGCTGTTTTTGTAGGCTTTAAACTGCCAGAATTGTAAAAGACGATATCTCCGTTTGCATTGAACTTTCAGCTTCGTAACTTTGCAGATATTGTTTATGCTCAAACAGCAACATTACACACTAACTAACGTTAAAAAAGTGAAATCGCAATCAACCACCCCTTTAAGAGCTGCCGCTGCTGAACATGACGCGGATCTGACACGCATCATAGTTTCTCATAACTCTTTACCAGCTCTTAAAGGTGCACTAAGCGTTTTTTGCCAAACATTGTTGATATTTGAAAGCACCAAAACAAACACGCCCATACCCCAACAGGACCTCACCCCTATCTTGATAACTCCGCCCCACACGTACATATTCAACCCTGGCAGCGACGAGGGCGGAGTCTGCTATGCTTGCGGCCGCAACATATTCAAGCAAAAGCCACCACAGATTAGTTGTGTGTGAAAAAACAAAATAGTTGTGTGTGAAAAAACAAAATCAACGTAATTCACCTGTCAAGAAGAAACAAAACAACCTCTGCATCCGATTCCCTTCCACTCCTTGAGTTTCTCCACCACTGGAAAGCTGCTCCAATATTTACGTGGGTCCCACCTCTTGCCTGATCGTAACCCTTCTTTTTAAGGTTTTGTTCCTCTTAAATTATTTTTTTTGTCTGCCATCTCTCACTCTCCAGAGTCAATCTGCTAATATCCGTCCTGTCTAGTAATGATCGGTAGAAGAGAGTGCTCAGTGAGTGCAAGCACTCTCTTCTCCCGATCATTACTAGACACGCCCCTTACTGCTGATTGGCTGTGAGTGTTTGGGACTCAGCTTCCTTTAGTGCACCTTTAAAGTCTCTATAATGAGCTGTTGAGTTGAATCGGGTGTGTTAGATGAGGGAGACAGTGCTGGGCTGCTCCAGGACAGTTTTGAAAACCACTGCATTTCAGAGACATGTTCTTAAATGTGACTGGTGTAACAAATACTAACATACATGCACAGTTTTAAGGCAGCTTTAATCACCTTTTTGGTAACTTTGACTAAACTGATATAACTGTGACATTGCATGCTCGTCGTTTCATTTGCGCTTTAATCTGAAATGATACAGGCTACAGCGCATGCTGCATTTGTGCGTGCAATTGAACGAGCACAGTATAACGGCTGACAGGACAGAAAAAATGGTTTCTACTGACATATGGCCTGGCGACATCTCATCTGAGTGCAGTTCACTGTTGTTCTACTGAAGCTCCTCGTCAAGTGCGCGTCTCCCATTTGATGTGGTTGTAAAGATGTTCTGCGTCTAAATAAATGCAGTTCTTCTCAAGAAATAAAGAGAAGCAGCAGTGAGTGGGGTGGCCAACCCTAGCTCCGCCCCTGCATTAAATATTTAGCGCGTTAAACTGAAAAAATGAATCGCCTGCGTTAACGCACTAATAACTTTGACAGCACTGTTATTATATGAGCTCTGAGATTGTGAAGGGTTTGTAATTGGATGCTGACATTATTTTTTTGTGTGTGTGAAGGCATGACTCTCCTGGCCAGCCGTTTCAGGTCAGCACTCCTTCAGCGTTCAGTAAACTAAGTTTGCAGCGGAACTTCAGTCCCATGATGCTCTCTCAGAGCTCATGGTCATCACGGTAAGTAAATCGCATGATCGTCAAATGCTTTATAAATCTCTCTGGCATTCTCGTCATGTGTGGGTCGGTCTCTGCTCTCTTCAGGAGCGCGTCCCCCTGCCTGTCGAACCGCTCATCTCCTCTGAGCGCTCCGTCCCCCAGCATCTGCGCAGACGAGCCCTTCTCTGACGGAGTGGACGTTCAGGTCACTAATCTGGACTACAGGATGTCACGCAAGGACCTGCAGCAAATACTGAGAGACGTGTTTGCTAAACACGGCAGAGTGAGTCGCATTTCAAAAATTCAAAACCTGAGCTCATTGAAAGAGAGCTTCATTACTGCGTGTGTGTGCAGGTGAAGAGTGTGGATCTGAGTCCTCACACTGACTATCAGCTGAAGGCGCGGGTGCACATGAGTTCACTCCAGCAGGCCATTGGTGCCGTCAGTCTGCTGCATCGCTATAAAATCGGCAGCAAGAGGATTCACGTGTCTCTCGTCACCGGAGCCAGTAACAAATCTCTCACCTGCCTCAGGTATCGCACACATGCTCTGCTTCTCCTTCCTGTCTTCTGTGCTCGGTCTCTTCCTGTTGTAGATGTGAATGTGTTTGTTCCTCAGCTCTGAGATCATCAGCATCCTGCAGGACGCTCCGGCCAACTGCCTGCCTCTCTACAAGTTCACAGAGACGTATGAGAGGAAGTGAGTGGCTCGCTCAGACGCTTGCACGGTCCCGTGTGTTTGACTCGACTCCTGACCGCTGTGTGTGCGCTGCAGGTTCGGTCGTAATCTGGTGGTCAGTGATCTGTACCGGCTGCCGGAGGTGGTGTGTGTGCGCGAGCAGGGCGGCGGGCGGCTTGTGTGTCTGCTGTCCAGCACTCAGGCCCGGCAGAGCCCACTAGGATCGGCACACTCTCACGACAGCTCCAACACCACCAGTCCGGTTCTGTTCGAGGAGCTGGAGTACCACGAGCCCGTCTGCAGACGACACTGCACTCAGCAGGACTTCAGGTCAATCTGGGCGCGCGTATATTCAAGTTGCACATTTTGGAATGAGTCATTTTTTTCTGTTTAGTTTCAGTAAAAGCTGGAGATGAAGGTCTGAGCTTACGATGTTTCTCTTCTGGTTTCAGTGAATCTGATTTTGATCCGGATTCTTACATGATCCCGTTTGTTCTGGTGTCTCTGAAAGTTATGGCTGCTCATGTCCACAGTTTACTGCAGAGTCACGAGGGAACAGTACCCCTGCTCAGGTAACACACACACACTTTCTCACACACACACACACACACACACTTACACACACACACTTACACACACACTTACACACACTTACACACACACACACACTTACACACACTTACACACACACACTTTCACACACACACACTCACACACTCACACACTCACTCACACTCACTCAAACACTCACTCTCACACACACTCACACACACACTCACTCACTCACACACACACACACACACACACACACACACACCCA
>JADLZM010037990.1:32489-71338 GCA_018148995.1 Sinocyclocheilus maitianheensis | reverse complement strand
GTAGATATGTGTGGGGCGTGTTAGAACGAGCCGTTTTAGGTAGGCGTGGACCAGTCTTAACTTTTATAAAGAATATCTCTTTGGGTTTGACACTTTAGTCTTTGCAACTTCAGGGATCTTATCTGTTCACGAACAGCTTGTAACACTCCAAAGAGAAAGGAAAACTTTAAACTGCATCATATGACCCCTTTAAAATGTTTTCATTTATATTTTTGTATACTTTCAACCCTTTACGGACACCTTGGCATTTGAAACACCATTGGCTAGTAAATGTTTGTTTACTCGCCTGTGTGTGTGTGTGTGTGTGTGTGTGTGTGTACATACACATACATACAGTATATGTTTGTAAAATGGCACAGCTTTTTAAAAATCTGAAAGTACACTCTTGAAATATTGTGATAATCAAGTATTATTTAGTGATAGAACTTTAGTAATTAGAATTAAAACTTGGTAACCATGTATGAATGCATAGACATTTGAACTGAATTTAGGACTGGTGGTGGTGCTTTTTTGGTCATCCAGTGTTTCTGTAAAAAAAAAAAAGGGAAAAAACTAACAATAATACTGATATGATGATGATAATAATACGAATTCTACTAATAAGAACAGTATAAAACGCACGAAGGATTAATGAGCTGCGGGATTCATGAATATTAATCAGGTTGCGTGCGTTTGCTCGAACTGATTCGCTGAAATCAAATCGGGGAGGATAATAGGTGAGCACCAGCCAATGAGATTGCCGTTTGTGCATTAGTTCCGCCCACAACCGGAGAACCTGGCAGTTTTTAAAAGCTGAAGAATTCCAAAGGATCTATTTTGACAGGAAAATACAAGTAAATGATATTCTATGTAAGACTCTCTCGCGCTCTGCTCTCACCAAAGCGACGGCGAGTCGTGCGCCGTTACGCTAGAGTTCACGGTACGTCAAACACAGGTGTGCTGCGCATCCATTCAAATGAACTGAAAAATATCACAGCTCGCTTGACGGAGAGTGAAACTCTGAAGCGCTCAGTGTTCGGTGAGTGACGATATATCTGTGCTAAACTTATATTTAGCCTCCAACTTGCACACTGGCGAGTAAAATCTGAGAATTGATTAGCCATTGGCTAATATTAGACATCATTTAGTCGCCCAGAGTGAAGATTTAGTTGCATATGCGAGTGATTTATTCGCAATGTAGAGGGTTGACTTTATATAAAATGGGAACATATGTAAAATTCACTTTAAAGAAGGTTTTTCATTTTAATTTATGAAAAATGTGCCATGCTTAAGATTTCTGACACCTGTTGGAAAACACTGAGAATGGACCTGTCAATTCCCTCTATAAGCAGTAGATGGCTGCAGAGGAGCACTCATTGGCTCATTCGTCCTTTCACTCTGTAATACAGTCCTTTTGATGTGTTTTGCTTTTGGATTTATATTCAGACATTATAAAATCACTATTACATTTTAAAATGACTTTTTGTCAAAGTTCAGCACTGTTTTGTACTGCTGTATGACGTAGCAACTCATGGGATATACATGAATCTGACAATAGATCTATTTTGAATTTAAAACTGCGATTTTGGGCGAAAGGTTTCTAAACCGAGAAACCTTTTTTTTGTTTTTGTTTGAGAAACCGAGATACTTGGAAATGAACTGATATTATCATGTTAATCACTTTCACTTCTCAAGCAGCAACGTTAAATGTTGATTGATTTCATGACTTACAATGACAAAAATGATTTGGTTAAGCTTGCCAATCTCGGTTTGTTCACTTGGACATTGCTGATTGCATTTAAATGCTTTCATGTTGTCTTTTTCTGTTCTGCGCCCCAGAATCTTTCAGTCATGTGACTCTGTCTGACAGTAATATGTATTCACTTGATGATAAACTCAATTAAAATGTTAAACAACAGTTAAATAAAAATGTTTCTTTCATAGTTTTCAACAAATAAGCTTTTGATCATTTATAACCTTTCATTAATAAAGGTATTAAAGAAGGTATTTTCATGCCTCTGGGGACAGATTAGTCACTTTGGTGTATTCATAAGCTTTGTTTGAAGAACTGGTGACATTCAGTGTGTAAAAAAGCGAAGATATAGACAATCAAACACCCTTTCACAGCACTGTATAAATGATGCATCTGTGCTGGAAAACCGATCAGAACGGCAGATTTCAAAACTGAATAAAGCAGAGACCGACTGCAGGAAGAGACTTTATTTGCTGATGTCCTGCTTCACTCAGATTCAGTTTGTCTAATTATTTCTGATCATCAGACCTGTTTAAATACCACTACATTTCAAAAGGCAAAGAAATGCTATAACTAGGTAGGTTGTTTTGTTGATGAATTTGTATTACGTACGTGGTTATTTGTGACTTAATCTTTGTAAATGTGGAATTTTATTGTAATTTTTGTATTTATAATGCAGTGCCAGTGAACCTGTTACCGGGAGTGAAGTTTGTGCTTTACATCAAGGACCACAATGGAAATAAATTTTGTTTTAAACTTTGTGTCATCCTTGACGATTAGAGTGTATTCACTACTTTTTTTTGTCAAATAAACATAACATAACTCCAAACATAGTTTGCATGTTTATGCACATTTATCACTGACATGGTTGTGTTGATCTACTTCTGTGTTCATGAACAGAAAAAGAGTAACAAAACCCCAAACGCCAGAATCATTTTCAGACCTTTTAGGGGAATATTTGGTGAATTCAGTCATAATTACTGAGTGACTGATTTTGAGCCTCTAACATCCACAGGATTGTGACGTGTTTAAAACTCACAAGTGTTATTTAACATTTCCTAACTAAGTTTCTGTTTGATGTGATTCTGTTGTGCTTGTTAGCGATTCTTGTGACTCGTATCGTTAGGCTGAAGAATAAACAAACTCTTCTCTCTGAGCTGGGTTTTGTGTGGATGTTTCGGGCTCCTGAGATCCTCCTGAGTCACAGAGGAGCTGAACGTCTTTCTAATGCTCAGTCAACAGACTTATATTCATCAAATTCAGGTATGATTTGCTTTGGGGAATCTCGTGATCTTCACATGATGACGCACTGAGTGGCTCCGCAGCAGTCCTTAATGAGGGCCACGCTGCTCTTGCTGATGGAGGGTTTGTTGGCTGGAGGTTCAGTCGTTCTGGGCTTTGGAGCTCCTGCGGAGAGAAACCGAGCAGATCAGCAGAGATCACACGACTCACGCGCTTCATCCCGCCACTGCATTGTAACATAAAATCATCTCAACTTTAACCCGTTTGCCACTGACCTCTCCAAAAAAATAAAGTCCAATGGTTGTCAGGAAACCAATCAGATGATGTGCTGCTATGTGAACGAGCCAGTATGAAAATCAGAACAAGACTGAAGAGAGAGACTACAGAGTTACAGTCACTGGGACTTTTTTCTGTTCTGAGCTCAAATATACGTTTAGTTTCATCACTTTGTTCAGTGTTTACTGTGTGCACTTCATGCATGTTACCTAGCAGCAGCCCAAACGTGACGCAGTGTGCACCGCCTGTCGTGTCATGAGTCGTGTGACAGAAACATCACAGATCTCTCCCATAGAGGAATAAGAAACATGCACGTGAGAGACGGCTGTGAAAAAACTCTTACTCTGTGTAACGCTGAGCTTCTGTCGGAGGAACTCGGCCATCTCTTTATCTTCCTCCTGCTCCCTGATAGACAGAGACAACCAGAGAAATCTCACAGAAACTTTCAAAAAGTCAATTTTTTCTTTTTTCAATTTTTCTCTTTCACCTCAGACGCTCGACCTCAGCATCATCCACCAGGAAATCTCTCTTCTGCACCAGCTGATGAATCTCCTGGATTAACTTCTCTTCTCTCTGACGATGTTTCTTAGTCTTCTCTGCATCTGTGCATTAGATGAAAATACACATGAATCTAATCTGAGACGTAACGCAGCAGTGTCTCAGGTCATATAAGCCTCACTCCAGCCTCTCGTTGGCTGGGTTTCCACTGAACTATTTTTATTACAATTGAATGTGTGTTTATCAATTACTGAATGGATCATGCTGAGGTGGATTTTCTTTGGTTTCATATAATGACATGTAATCTATGTAGCTGATGAAAACGCACAATGTTTCGCATTCACTTTAGTTGAATTTGTCTAAACTATTACATGACGGCAAGCCTGCATTCACATGTGTGTGTGTGTGTGTGTGAGAGAGAGTGTGTGTGTGTGTGTGTGTGTACAGTGGGGAAAAAAAGTATTTAGTCAGCCACCAATTGTGCAAGTTCTCCCACTTAAAAAGATGAGAGAGGCCTGTAATTTTCATCATAGGTATACCTCAACTATGAGAGACAAAATGAGAAAAAAAAATCCAGAAAATCACATTGTAGGATTTTTAAAGAATTTATTTGCAAATTATGGTGGAAAATAAGTATTTGTGTGTGTGAGAGAGAGAGTGAGAGTGTGTGTGTGTGTGAGTGTGTGTGTGAGAGAGAGAGTGAGAGTGTGTGTGTGTGTGAGTGTGTGTGTGAGAGAGAGAGTGAGAGTGTGTGTGTGTGTGAGTGTGTGTGTGAGAGAGAGAGTGAGAGTGTGTGTGTGTGTGAGTGTGTGTGTGAGAGAGAGAGTGAGAGTGTGTGTGTGTGTGAGTGTGTGTGTGAGAGAGAGAGTGAGAGTGTGTGTGTGTGTGAGTGTGTGTGTGAGAGAGAGAGTGAGAGTGTGTGTGTGTGTGAGTGTGTGTGTGAGAGAGAGAGTGAGAGTGTGTGTGTGTGTGAGTGTGTGTGTGAGAGAGAGAGTGAGAGTGTGTGTGTGTGTGAGTGTGTGTGTGAGAGAGAGAGTGAGAGTGTGTGTGTGTGTGAGTGTGTGTGTGAGAGAGAGAGTGAGAGTGTGTGTGTGTGTGAGTGTGTGTGT
This sequence comes from Sinocyclocheilus maitianheensis, assembly GCA_018148995.1. Taxonomy (NCBI): domain Eukaryota; kingdom Metazoa; phylum Chordata; class Actinopteri; order Cypriniformes; family Cyprinidae; genus Sinocyclocheilus; species Sinocyclocheilus maitianheensis. The sequence goes on along the minus strand of JADLZM010037990.1, from coordinate 66,481 downwards.
GAGAGAGAGAGTGAGAGTGTGTGTGTGTGTGAGTGTGTGTGTGAGAGAGAGAGTGAGAGTGTGTGTGTGTGTGAGTGTGTGTGTGAGAGAGAGAGTGAGAGTGTGTGTGTGTGTGAGTGTGTGTGTGAGAGAGAGAGTGAGAGTGTGTGTGTGTGTGAGTGTGTGTGTGAGAGAGAGAGTGAGAGTGTGTGTGTGTGTGAGTGTGTGTGTGAGAGAGAGAGTGAGAGTGTGTGTGTGTGTGAGTGTGTGTGTGAGAGAGAGAGTGAGAGTGTGTGTGTGTGTGAGTGTGTGTGTGAGAGAGAGAGTGAGAGTGTGTGTGTGTGTGAGTGTGTGTGTGAGAGAGAGAGTGAGAGTGTGTGTGTGTGTGAGTGTGTGTGTGAGAGAGAGAGTGAGAGTGTGTGTGTGTGTGAGTGTGTGTGTGAGAGAGAGAGTGAGAGTGTGTGTGTGTGTGAGTGTGTGTGTGAGAGAGAGAGTGAGAGTGTGTGTGTGTGTGAGTGTGTGTGTGAGAGAGAGAGTGAGAGTGTGTGTGTGTGTGAGTGTGTGTGTGAGAGAGAGAGTGAGAGTGTGTGTGTGTGTGAGTGTGTGTGTGAGAGAGAGAGTGAGAGTGTGTGTGTGTGTGAGTGTGTGTGTGAGAGAGAGAGTGAGAGTGTGTGTGTGTGTGAGTGTGTGTGTGAGAGAGAGAGTGAGAGTGTGTGTGTGTGTGAGTGTGTGTGTGAGAGAGAGAGTGAGAGTGTGTGTGTGAGTGTGTGTGTGAGAGAGAGAGTGAGAGTGTGTGTGTGTGTGAGTGTGTGTGTGAGAGAGAGAGTGAGAGTGTGTGTGTGAGTGTGTGTGTGAGAGAGAGAGTGAGAGTGTGTGTGTGTGTGAGTGTGTGTGTGAGAGAGAGAGTGAGAGTGTGTGTGTGAGTGTGTGTGTGAGAGAGAGAGTGAGAGTGTGTGTGTGTGTGAGTGTGTGTGTGAGAGAGAGAGTGAGAGTGTGTGTGTGAGTGTGTGTGTGAGAGAGAGAGTGAGAGTGTGTGTGTGTGTGAGTGTGTGTGTGAGAGAGAGAGTGAGAGTGTGTGTGTGAGTGTGTGTGTGAGAGAGAGAGTGAGAGTGTGTGTGTGTGTGAGTGTGTGTGTGAGAGAGAGAGTGAGAGTGTGTGTGTGAGTGTGTGTGTGAGAGAGAGAGTGAGAGTGTGTGTGTGTGTGAGTGTGTGTGTGAGAGAGAGAGTGAGAGTGTGTGTGTGAGTGTGTGTGTGAGAGAGAGAGTGAGAGTGTGTGTGTGTGTGAGTGTGTGTGTGAGAGAGAGAGTGAGAGTGTGTGTGTGAGTGTGTGTGTGAGAGAGAGAGTGAGAGTGTGTGTGTGTGTGAGTGTGTGTGTGAGAGAGAGAGTGAGAGTGTGTGTGTGAGTGTGTGTGTGAGAGAGAGAGTGAGAGTGTGTGTGTGTGTGAGTGTGTGTGTGAGAGAGAGAGTGAGAGTGTGTGTGTGAGTGTGTTTGTGTGTGTGTCAGTCACCTGGGACTGCCACTATTTTCCTCAGCTCCTGCTTCAGCTTCATAATGTCTTTGCAGAGCTGAATATCATCCATCCTGAGAAGAACATGAAAGAAAACCAGTCGCTCAGATTCCGCCATTCCAGAACTATGAATTTTAAAGAGGAAAATTGAGGAGAATCTCAGCATTTCTTTCTGAACACATGCAGTAAATGCAGCAGCTACTCACATGAAGCGCAGCTCAGACTCGCGTCTCACCAGCACCTCCCGCAGACGCTGAATCCGAGCCATTTCTGCCTCCATCTCGTCTGCAGATATGGAGCTTTCAGCCATGGACACGTCCATCTGGCCTTGAGTACAAACAAATGGTGAGTGAGAGAGTGTGTGTGTGTGAGTGTGTTTGTTTGTGTGTGTGTGTGTGTGTGTTTGTGTGTGAGTGTGTGTAAAGCTGAACTCTGTGCTGTGATTGGTCAGACACACAGCGGGTGTTTCTTCAACTTCAGGCACTTTTGTGTCTCAGAGGCGGAACTTCTTTTTTTGTTATATAAAGGTCACTATTGCATGTTATCTGTTTGTTTGGACTTTTATGTTGTAGTTCTTGTTTCTTGGTTTCCTGTGTTGGGTTTTGTAGTCCTTTGTAGCTTTATTAATGAGTCTTGTTATCTCGTTAGTCTGTCTGAATGATTAACCCTTGTGTTCCCATGTTTGTTGGTCAGTTGTTAGATGTACGTGTTCCGGTTCCCGGTGTTACCTGGTCCTTGTTCTGGTTTTGCTCTTCTTATTAAAAATCCCACGTCTCCTGCTGCCATCCTTTGCTTCCCGTGTTACAGAACAACTGGCCGTACATGATCTATCGTCTTTCTCTGCCAGGATGATCGTTCCCTCGAGGACCACATTCGTGAGTCTCTGGAGTTTCTCCTATCACACACTCTTCCAATTCTCTGATCATTCTTTATTGCTCTGGGCTCAGTGACCCACTTCAAACCCAACTTTGCAGTGACGTCCTCGAGGGAACGAGCTCTTCAGCAAAGCGGATCAGCTTCCCAGTGGAAGAGGTCGGAGCCTGGTCCACCGAACTCACAGCCGGGCCGGTCCTGGTCTCTGGTGGTCTTGGAGGTCTGTCCATCATCAGCTGTGCTCGCTGATGTTTGTCTGCTACAGCTCTCTCTGTGCTCTCTGGCCCGGCTGCACTGTGGTGGTCTTCTCCTGCTGCTCACGAGCCTGACCCTTCGTGCTCTCCGCTCCATCAGCCTCCTGGACTCTTCTGTTTATTCAGCATCTGTGGCTCTGTTTCATGTTCCCTGGACTTTCAGTCACATTAAAACTATCCTGGACACTTTAAAGATCTTCCTGATTACTAGAAAGCTGAGTTTGATCAGGTTTGGAACTAAACTCTGAGCTGAGAAGCCTTGTTCTACAAAACTGATGATTTATTGTGAAATGTTTTCTCTCTCTCTCAAAATGTTTATTTAATACCACCACAAAGGGCAATTTTTCCATTAATGCCACTAAAAGGTTTTAGTATTAATTTTACCAGAACACCAACAGCGTTACTGAAGCGCTTGAGATGAAATGTGAGGCATGGGTTGTTTGAAGAAGCACATCAAAAATCATTTTATTACTAAATGTTGCACAAGTTCACCTGCTGGTATAATTCTTGGGTGTAATTAATGTAAACTGATTTGGCTTACTGTCCAAGACAGACAGATCAAAGCTTGACTTAATTATTACTAAAATTAGTAATAAAAGAATAGGAATATAATGTAATGGCTGAAAGAATTAAAAAAAGAGTATTGAAAGCTGTTTCAATACTTCAATGTATTATAACTGACAGGATAAGACTCCAGTTAACATGTCATTTCCACCACAGATGCTATTCAACATTAACATATGCTGTATCATAAAAATAACAAAATAAATAAATCGTGTTCTGTCCACAGCTGCACATTGTCAGTGGACAGGTGAAAAGAGCTGAAGAAACACACAAGCATGTTTCAAATGAAAGGGTCACTTAAATAAATACATTGATGACCCTCAAAAACAGGAGAGCGCAGCTGAATCATATCTGATAACAACACTGCAATCATATCTAATAATAAGACTAATATCGCATTGACAATAATAGCATGTGTGATAACAGCTGAAATCATATACGGCCTAATATCACGTCTGATAATAAGAGTGAAACCATATGCGATCATAAGACTAACATGATATCTGTCTGTCACCTTTGTCTCTGCTCCGGTTTGTCTCCTGCAGCGCGCCGTAGGTTTTCATCGTCGCTTCGCTTTCAGAAATGGCTTTCTTTAACTCCATAGTAAATGTTGATGTCACAGATCTCGGATTCCGTTGATTTTGTCGCGTTCTCGTCGCTGTAATCACGCCGATCTGCGCTCATCCGCGGAACCGAACAACATCATGACGGAATGAAGCTGCGTGACGTCACCGTGATGAGGGATGCAGGGCGCATGCGCACAAAGGATGAGCAAGGGATGCTTAATCTGCATTTTATAGCCTACTGTTGCCTGAATCTGACATACAGTCGGATAGTTGTTTCTAGTTGTTTTGATTAGTAAGCCTGTGAGTCTGATTGTTCTTTTTGAGAACATGGCTTCATTTCAAAATCAGCTGCTTTGCTGTGTGAACGGCTCCTTTAAATAAAATAAAGTTCATGGATGTTGCTTGAGTGAGAAAGTTGGAAAAAGGACAGCACTGCAGGATTTGGAAACATCTATCCGACTGTCAGATTTAGACAACACTTCATATGCATATATGATTCGTTAATAAACTGAGTATCGATCACGAACCTTACAGTAAATGATCGTCACATTACTCATTAACAGTAATAATTACTGTTACATAATTAACAGTACTAAAGTTAAATAAGTGTTGCGCTCAGTTTAGTTCATGACAACTGTCTGTTATATTCTAAAGTCCAACCCATTAAATAATCTGAAACAACAAATGCCTGAATGTTATGGAAAAAACATGGTTTTATTCTGTTAACATATAATTTACAGTAAATACAGACTACAGTAATATTTCTCCCATATCTGTAGATGATTCATTCATTGAATTAAGAAAAAATTATGAAGATATTCAAGATATTTAGTATTTAGCACCAACCAATTAAATACATTTTAAATATTTTCATCCCACTGGAATTGCTGTAGTGTGCGAATCGAAAAAAAGTGCCTTAAGATGCATGAAAACAGATTACTAAAATTAGAAAAGATATGTTTGAAACAAGAATTAGCTGCTTTATGCACAAATATATAGGAAATACTAGTATTAAAACAAACGCAAAACAGGTTGGCATAGATCGTGTTTATAAGGTACCTTGCAGGCAAAAACTAAGCATCAAACACAAAGTCAAACAGCTACAGAAATGTGGCACGTGACCAGATGTCATTGTTAATTGTGAAGGCTAAACCTGCCATACTTCCAGAGAGAATAAACCCGTCAAACACTACATGCATTTATTAGCACAACAACTGTATTCATATCCCAGGAACTGTGTGAATGACTGAGAAACAAACAATACTAATATAACAGGAAGAATTAAATAGGACTGATTTCTTAAAAAAAAAAAAAAAGGCTTTAGTTTTTTAAAAACAGCAAACTAAAAACAAAGAGGAAAACTGGATCTGCAGCAAGTACAGACTGGCCACAAAATAATCTCATGATGTTTTGCAAATGGGACAGTGTTTTAAACACTGCGGAAACTGGAGAAAACCCGAAAACTCCTCAGACTGCAAGAGTATAGAATACAGATGCGAAGGAGCATCATTCAGCCCTGTCCTTTCCTGAGATCCGTTCCCAGTCCAGAGCCGTCTCCAGAAGCAGAGGAACGGGGCCCAGATGAAGCCACAGCAGCCGGATCAGCGGAGGAACCAGAGCCAAGATCAGGAACTGTGTGTCATGAAGAGCATTAGTGTGTGAGAACAAACCATCGCTTCATTCAGATCACAGCCAACCTCTGCATGCGTGTCATGTGCTGCTGCTGAGATCTACCTGCACACCAGTCCCGTCTGCACAAAGAAACAAACACAAGACTGTCAGCAAAACTGAGGCTGTTCTGCTGCCTCATAAATCTGAGATTGTCCAGTACGACAGGAGCGAGAGACAGTTCTAATGCTGAGATCTGTTCAGTCTGTGAACATCAGCTCAGACTCACCTTTACTTCTCCCTCCAGTCCTGCATGAAGCTCACACCTGAGCTCGTCTCATCAGTCACACAGAGACTCACCCGCACAGAGACTCACCCGAGCTCGTCTCATCAGTCACACAGAGACTCACCCGAGCTCATCTCATCAGTCGCACAGAGACTCACCCGAGCTCGTCTCATCAGTCACACAGAGACTCACCCGAGCTCGTCTCATCAGTCACACAGAGACACAGAGACTCACCCGAGCTCTTCTCATCAGTCACACAGAGACACAGAGACTCACCCGAGCTCTTCTCATCAGTCACACAGAGACACAGAGACTCACCCGAGCTCTTCTCATCAGTCACACAGAGACACAGAGACTCACCCGAGCTCTTCTCATCAGTCACACAGAGACACAGAGACTCACCCGAGCTCTTCTCATCAGTCACACAGAGACACAGAGACTCACCCGAGCTCTTCTCATCAGTCACACAGAGACACAGAGACTCACCCGAGCTCTTCTCATCAGTCACACAGAGACACAGAGACTCACCCGAGCTCTTCTCATCAGTCACACAGAGACACAGAGACTCACCCGAGCTCTTCTCATCAGTCACACAGAGACACAGAGACTCACCCGAGCTCTTCTCATCAGTCACACAGAGACACAGAGACTCACCCGAGCTCTTCTCATCAGTCACACAGAGACACAGAGACTCACCCGAGCTCTTCTCATCAGTCACACAGAGACACAGAGACTCACCCGAGCTCTTCTCATCAGTCACACAGAGACACAGAGACTCACCCGAGCTCTTCTCATCAGTCACACAGAGACACAGAGACTCACCCGAGCTCTTCTCATCAGTCACACAGAGACACAGAGACTCACCCGAGCTCTTCTCATCAGTCACACAGAGACACAGAGACTCACCCGAGCTCTTCTCATCAGTCACACAGAGACACAGAGACTCACCCGAGCTCTTCTCATCAGTCACACAGAGACACAGAGACTCACCCGAGCTCTTCTCATCAGTCACACAGAGACACAGAGACTCACCCGAGCTCTTCTCATCAGTCACACAGAGACACAGAGACTCACCCGAGCTCTTCTCATCAGTCACACAGAGACACAGAGACTCACCCGAGCTCTTCTCATCAGTCACACAGAGACACAGAGACTCACCCGAGCTCTTCTCATCAGTCACACAGAGACACAGAGACTCACCCGAGCTCTTCTCATCAGTCACACAGAGACACAGAGACTCACCCGAGCTCTTCTCATCAGTCACACAGAGACACAGAGACTCACCCGAGCTCTTCTCATCAGTCACACAGAGACACAGAGACTCACCCGAGCTCTTCTCATCAGTCACACAGAGACACAGAGACTCACCCGAGCTCTTCTCATCAGTCACACAGAGACACAGAGACTCACCCGAGCTCTTCTCATCAGTCACACAGAGACACAGAGACTCACCCGAGCTCTTCTCATCAGTCACACAGAGACACAGAGACTCACCCGAGCTCTTCTCATCAGTCACACAGAGACACAGAGACTCACCCGAGCTCTTCTCATCAGTCACACAGAGACACAGAGACTCACCCGAGCTCTTCTCATCAGTCACACAGAGACACAGAGACTCACCCGAGCTCTTCTCATCAGTCACACAGAGACACAGAGACTCACCCGAGCTCTTCTCATCAGTCACACAGAGACACAGAGACTCACCCGAGCTCTTCTCATCAGTCACACAGAGACACAGAGACTCACCCGAGCTCTTCTCATCAGTCACACAGAGACACAGAGACTCACCCGAGCTCTTCTCATCAGTCACACAGAGACACAGAGACTCACCCGAGCTCTTCTCATCAGTCACACAGAGACACAGAGACTCACCCGAGCTCTTCTCATCAGTCACACAGAGACACAGAGACTCACCCGAGCTCTTCTCATCAGTCACACAGAGACACAGAGACTCACCCGAGCTCTTCTCATCAGTCACACAGAGACACAGAGACTCACCCGAGCTCTTCTCATCAGTCACACAGAGACACAGAGACTCACCCGAGCTCTTCTCATCAGTCACACAGAGACACAGAGACTCACCCGAGCTCTTCTCATCAGTCACACAGAGACACAGAGACTCACCCGAGCTCTTCTCATCAGTCACACAGAGACACAGAGACTCACCCGAGCTCTTCTCATCAGTCACACAGAGACACAGAGACTCACCCGAGCTCTTCTCATCAGTCACACAGAGACACAGAGACTCACCCGAGCTCTTCTCATCAGTCACACAGAGACACAGAGACTCACCCGAGCTCTTCTCATCAGTCACACAGAGACACAGAGACTCACCCGAGCTCTTCTCATCAGTCACACAGAGACACAGAGACTCACCCGAGCTCTTCTCATCAGTCACACAGAGACACAGAGACTCACCCGAGCTCTTCTCATCAGTCACACAGAGACACAGAGACTCACCCGAGCTCTTCTCATCAGTCACACAGAGACACAGAGACTCACCCGAGCTCTTCTCATCAGTCACACAGAGACACAGAGACTCACCCGAGCTCTTCTCATCAGTCACACAGAGACACAGAGACTCACCCGAGCTCTTCTCATCAGTCACACAGAGACACAGAGACTCACCCGAGCTCTTCTCATCAGTCACACAGAGACACAGAGACTCACCCGAGCTCTTCTCATCAGTCACACAGAGACACAGAGACTCACCCGAGCTCTTCTCATCAGTCACACAGAGACACAGAGACTCACCCGAGCTCTTCTCATCAGTCACACAGAGACACAGAGACTCACCCGAGCTCTTCTCATCAGTCACACAGAGACACAGAGACTCACCCGAGCTCTTCTCATCAGTCACACAGAGACACAGAGACTCACCCGAGCTCTTCTCATCAGTCACACAGAGACACAGAGACTCACCCGAGCTCTTCTCATCAGTCACACAGAGACACAGAGACTCACCCGAGCTCTTCTCATCAGTCACACAGAGACACAGAGACTCACCCGAGCTCTTCTCATCAGTCACACAGAGACACAGAGACTCACCCGAGCTCTTCTCATCAGTCACACAGAGACACAGAGACTCACCCGAGCTCTTCTCATCAGTCACACAGAGACACAGAGACTCACCCGAGCTCTTCTCATCAGTCACACAGAGACACAGAGACTCACCCGAGCTCTTCTCATCAGTCACACAGAGACACAGAGACTCACCCGAGCTCTTCTCATCAGTCACACAGAGACACAGAGACTCACCCGAGCTCTTCTCATCAGTCACACAGAGACACAGAGACTCACCCGAGCTCTTCTCATCAGTCACACAGAGACACAGAGACTCACCCGAGCTCTTCTCATCAGTCACACAGAGACACAGAGACTCACCCGAGCTCTTCTCATCAGTCACACAGAGACACAGAGACTCACCCGAGCTCTTCTCATCAGTCACACAGAGACACAGAGACTCACCCGAGCTCTTCTCATCAGTCACACAGAGACACAGAGACTCACCCGAGCTCTTCTCATCAGTCACACAGAGACACAGAGACTCACCCGAGCTCTTCTCATCAGTCACACAGAGACACAGAGACTCACCCGAGCTCTTCTCATCAGTCACACAGAGACACAGAGACTCACCCGAGCTCTTCTCATCAGTCACACAGAGACACAGAGACTCACCCGAGCTCTTCTCATCAGTCACACAGAGACACAGAGACTCACCTGAGCTCACCTGTGTAACGTTAGGAGGCGCTGATAGCGAGCGTTACCGGGGAAGCGCATCCAAAAGAAATTGAAGTTGCCATGAAAACTGAACGCGACTACGGCGACATTTCTCGTGAGTCCAGTCCACTCGTTATTTACGCGACCAGAGCCGCACAGCGTCACGGGGAGCGTCTGACGGGCGTTAACAGCGCGTCGCGCATCTCAGCTGTCCTTTCAGGCCCTTCATGAGAATATGCATGGATTCTCAACGCTGCTACATGACCTGTGTATTCCTATGATCACCGTTCTGCCGGTGTGACGCGCATGCGCAGATCCTCCCCATCGCCCCGCCCACTGACCGGAGGGTCCGAGCGCTCGTGCTCCGCGCAACTGAACGAGGATTTCGACAAAGAAAGACTGAACGTCCAAACGAATAAACACACTTAACACTGCAGAAAGGGTGGACTTGATCGTGAACCACTAGTTTCTTAGCATGAGATCAGAGAGTATTTTTATTTCGAACTTTCTACTTTGATATTAAAATCTTTACATCGCCTCCTGATGTTTTTGTTTCAAGATATAAATAAGTAGAAAGCAAGCTCATGCGTTTGTTCTTCTTCTTTTTGAGTCATTCTGTTTCAGCAAGTTTCTGAAAACTTCTTACAAATGATTCTCTATTAGTGTAATAAAGGTGTATTAATGTAATAATTAAAACTGTTACAATCACACGTCTATAGAAGCTCATTCAGAACCTGAGGTCATTGTGTTCTTATTCCTGCAGTCACTAGAGTACTTTTACTAGCTATTCATTTATTTGCACCATTTCTGTACATATTTGATCATGTCTGGAATACAAACGAAAAGGACATTGACTCGGCTGTGCATTAACTTCTTTATATTCAGCCACGTTTTCAAATAAACCTAATTTCTGTCTTAATGTGCGACGTTTGGTGTTTTCTGCTGAATATTTGCGCGTATGAATCGCGTTCTGACGAAATATTTCTGAACTCTGTCGGCTGCACGACCTGTCCCGTCATGCCCCGGTGCATTGTGGTCGCTGTCAGGGGCGCATGCGCACGGCGGAGCTCCATCTTTCCATCCCGAGCGCAGAAGAGCAGCGGATGTGTTGATGCTTTTGGCCGTTTTGTTTTGATTTTTAAACGCCCAGAGTCACTGCGAAACAACCCCGAGCGGACGCTTCCTCCGCTATTATCCTCCCGGGAGCTTCCAGCCGACAGAGATGCGGCGTGAGCGGGTGTTATGAGGTAGATTGAGCCGCTGCTGCTGCGCTTCGGCCGCGGAGACGCATCTGAGACAGAATCCGCTGCAGGAGAGCTTCCGGCCCGCGCGAGCAGGTACGTGCTGAGCGTGTGTGCGCCCGAGCGTGTGTTTGTTGCGCGTGTGTTGTTTAGGTTAGCAGTTAGCTGTGTGTGTGTGTGTGTGTGTGTGTGTGTGTGTGTGTGTGTGTGTGAGTGTGTGTGTGAGTGTGTGTGTGTGTGTGTGTGTGTGTGTGTGTGTGTGTGTGTGTGTGTGTGTTTCACCCGCAGCCATAATGAGCCCAGAGCTTCATCCCGAACCGAGCCTCGCTTCAGCGGCGGATCAGAAGCTCGTTTATCTGCTCTGGGTTTGTGTTGGCGTTATGAAATGAGTGATTGTGAACGTGATAGAGCTGATGTTTGTCACCATACACACGCGTGTGAGCAGCACATTTATCTGACACTTACTGCTTGACCAATCATCTTCTGGAGTGATCAGATCAGAAACTCACATTATTGTTCTGTCGGTTTGACTGTCACTCATAAATCAGTCAGAATACATCGGTCAGCAGCTTAACACAGGATCCATAACCACCAGCCAGCGGTAAATGTGACAGACATGATGGGAATGATCTTATGAAGGGACATTTTTATCCTGTCATGTTATTGACAAGTGGGCAGCACCTGGAGCACACTCTCTCACACACACACTCTCTCGCACACACACACTCTCTCGCACACACACACTCTCTCGCACACACACACTCTCTCGCACACACACACTCTCTCGCACACACACACTCTCTCGCACACACACACTCTCTCGCACACACACACTCTCTCGCACACACACACTCTCTCGCACACACACACTCTCTCGCACACACACACTCTCTCGCACACACACACTCTCTCGCACACACACACTCTCTCGCACACACACACTCTCTCGCACACACACACTCTCTCGCACACACACACTCTCTCGCACACACACACTCTCTCGCACACACACACTCTCTCGCACACACACACTCTCTCGCACACACACACTCTCTCGCACACACACACTCTCTCGCACACACACACTCTCTCGCACACACACACTCTCTCGCACACACACACTCTCTCGCACACACACACTCTCTCGCACACACACACTCTCTCGCACACACACACTCTCTCGCACACACACACTCTCTCGCACACACACACTCTCTCGCACACACACACTCTCTCGCACACACACACTCTCTCGCACACACACACTCTCTCGCACACACACACTCTCTCGCACACACACACTCTCTCGCACACACACACTCTCTCGCACACACACACTCTCTCGCACACACACACTCTCTCGCACACACACACTCTCTCGCACACACACACTCTCTCGCACACACACACTCTCTCGCACACACACACTCTCTCGCACACACACACTCTCTCGCACACACACACTCTCTCGCACACACACACTCTCTCGCACACACACACTCTCTCGCACACACACACTCTCTCGCACACACACACTCTCTCGCACACACACACTCTCTCGCACACACACACTCTCTCGCACACACACACTCTCTCGCACACACACACTCTCTCGCACACACACACTCTCTCGCACACACACACTCTCTCGCACACACACACTCTCTCGCACACACACACTCTCTCGCACACACACACTCTCTCGCACACACACACTCTCTCGCACACACACACTCTCTCGCACACACACACTCTCTCGCACACACACACTCTCTCGCACACACACACTCTCTCGCACACACACACTCTCTCGCACACACACACTCTCTCGCACACACACACTCTCTCGCACACACACACTCTCTCGCACACACACACTCTCTCGCACACACACACTCTCTCGCACACACACACTCTCTCGCACACACACACTCTCTCGCACACACACACTCTCTCGCACACACACACTCTCTCGCACACACACACTCTCTCGCACACACACACTCTCTCGCACACACACACTCTCTCGCACACACACACTCTCTCGCACACACACACTCTCTCGCACACACACACTCTCTCGCACACACACACTCTCTCGCACACACACACTCTCTCGCACACACACACTCTCTCGCACACACACACTCTCTCGCACACACACACTCTCTCGCACACACACACTCTCTCGCACACACACACTCTCTCGCACACACACACTCTCTCGCACACACACACTCTCTCGCACACACACACTCTCTCGCACACACACACTCTCTCGCACACACACACTCTCTCGCACACACACACTCTCTCGCACACACACACTCTCTCGCACACACACACTCTCTCGCACACACACACTCTCTCGCACACACACACTCTCTCGCACACACACACTCTCTCGCACACACACACTCTCTCGCACACACACACTCTCTCGCACACACACACTCTCTCGCACACACACACTCTCTCGCACACACACACTCTCTCGCACACACACACTCTCTCGCACACACACACTCTCTCGCACACACACACTCTCTCGCACACACACACTCTCTCGCACACACACACTCTCTCGCACACACACACTCTCTCGCACACACACACTCTCTCGCACACACACACTCTCTCGCACACACACACTCTCTCGCACACACACACTCTCTCGCACACACACACTCTCTCGCACACACACACTCTCTCGCACACACACACTCTCTCGCACACACACACTCTCTCGCACACACACACTCTCTCGCACACACACACTCTCTCGCACACACACACTCTCTCGCACACACACACTCTCTCGCACACACACACTCTCTCGCACACACACACTCTCTCGCACACACACACTCTCTCGCACACACACACTCTCTCGCACACACACACTCTCTCGCACACACACACTCTCTCGCACACACACACTCTCTCGCACACACACACTCTCTCGCACACACACACTCTCTCGCACACACACACTCTCTCGCACACACACACTCTCTCGCACACACACACTCTCTCGCACACACACACTCTCTCGCACACACACACTCTCTCGCACACACACACTCTCTCGCACACACACACTCTCTCGCACACACACACTCTCTCGCACACACACACTCTCTCGCACACACACACTCTCTCGCACACACACACTCTCTCGCACACACACACTCTCTCGCACACACACACTCTCTCGCACACACACACTCTCTCGCACACACACACTCTCTCGCACACACACACTCTCTCGCACACACACACTCTCTCGCACACACACACTCTCTCGCACACACACACTCTCTCGCACACACACACTCTCTCGCACACACACACTCTCTCGCACACACACACTCTCTCGCACACACACACTCTCTCGCACACACACACTCTCTCGCACACACACACTCTCTCGCACACACACACTCTCTCGCACACACACACTCTCTCGCACACACACACTCTCTCGCACACACACACTCTCTCGCACACACACACTCTCTCGCACACACACACTCTCTCGCACACACACACTCTCTCGCACACACACACTCTCTCGCACACACACACTCTCTCGCACACACACACTCTCTCGCACACACACACTCTCTCGCACACACACGCACTCTCTCGCTCACACACACACACTCGCACACCCTCACAGAATCTGTTTCTCACACACACACACGCACACTCACACACCCTCACAGACTCTGTCTCTCACACACACACACACTCACATAGTTGCAGTGGTTTGTGAGCTGATGTCGTGTTGATGTTGTTTTATCAGCAAACAATGCAGTCGATGACCTCTGACCTCTTTAAGGTCACGGCGGGGACTCTGTGTGTGCAAGAGAGAGAGAGTGTGCGAGAGAGAGAGAGAGTGTGCGAGAGAGAGAGAGAGTGTGCGAGAGAGAGAGAGAGTGTGCGAGAGAGAGAGAGAGTGTGCGAGAGAGAGAGAGAGTGTGCGAGAGAGAGAGAGAGTGTGCGAGAGAGAGAGAGAGTGTGCGAGAGAGAGAGAGAGTGTGCGAGAGAGAGAGAGAGTGTGCGAGAGAGAGAGAGAGTGTGCGAGAGAGAGAGAGAGTGTGCGAGAGAGAGAGAGAGTGTGCGAGAGAGAGAGAGAGTGTGCGAGAGAGAGAGAGAGTGTGCGAGAGAGAGAGAGAGTGTGCGAGAGAGAGAGAGAGTGTGCGAGAGAGAGAGAGAGTGTGCGAGAGAGAGAGAGAGTGTGCGAGAGAGAGAGAGAGTGTGCGAGAGAGAGAGAGAGTGTGCGAGAGAGAGAGAGAGTGTGCGAGAGAGAGAGAGAGTGTGCGAGAGAGAGAGAGAGTGTGCGAGAGAGAGAGAGAGTGTGCGAGAGAGAGAGAGAGTGTGCGAGAGAGAGAGAGAGTGTGCGAGAGAGAGAGAGAGTGTGCGAGAGAGAGAGAGAGTGTGCGAGAGAGAGAGAGAGTGTGCGAGAGAGAGAGAGAGTGTGCGAGAGAGAGAGAGAGTGTGCGAGAGAGAGAGAGAGTGTGCGAGAGAGAGAGAGAGTGTGCGAGAGAGAGAGAGAGTGTGCGAGAGAGAGAGAGAGTGTGCGAGAGAGAGAGAGAGTGTGCGAGAGAGAGAGAGAGTGTGCGAGAGAGAGAGAGAGTGTGCGAGAGAGAGAGAGAGTGTGCGAGAGAGAGAGAGAGTGTGCGAGAGAGAGAGAGAGTGTGCGAGAGAGAGAGAGAGTGTGCGAGAGAGAGAGAGAGTGTGCGAGAGAGAGAGAGAGTGTGCGAGAGAGAGAGAGAGTGTGCGAGAGAGAGAGAGAGTGTGCGAGAGAGAGAGAGAGTGTGCGAGAGAGAGAGAGAGTGTGCGAGAGAGAGAGAGAGTGTGCGAGAGAGAGAGAGAGTGTGCGAGAGAGAGAGAGAGTGTGCGAGAGAGAGAGAGAGTGTGCGAGAGAGAGAGAGAGTGTGCGAGAGAGAGAGAGAGTGTGCGAGAGAGAGAGAGAGTGTGCGAGAGAGAGAGAGAGTGTGCGAGAGAGAGAGAGAGTGTGCGAGAGAGAGAGAGAGTGTGCGAGAGAGAGAGAGAGTGTGCGAGAGAGAGAGAGAGTGTGCGAGAGAGAGAGAGAGTGTGCGAGAGAGAGAGAGAGTGTGCGAGAGAGAGAGAGAGTGTGCGAGAGAGAGAGAGAGTGTGCGAGAGAGAGAGAGAGTGTGCGAGAGAGAGAGAGAGTGTGCGAGAGAGAGAGAGAGTGTGCGAGAGAGAGAGAGAGTGTGCGAGAGAGAGAGAGAGTGTGCGAGAGAGAGAGAGAGTGTGCGAGAGAGAGAGAGAGTGTGCGAGAGAGAGAGAGAGTGTGCGAGAGAGAGAGAGAGTGTGCGAGAGAGAGAGAGAGTGTGCGAGAGAGAGAGAGAGTGTGCGAGAGAGAGAGAGAGTGTGCGAGAGAGAGAGAGAGTGTGCGAGAGAGAGAGAGAGTGTGCGAGAGAGAGAGAGAGTGTGCGAGAGAGAGAGAGAGTGTGCGAGAGAGAGAGAGAGTGTGCGAGAGAGAGAGAGAGTGTGCGAGAGAGAGAGAGAGTGTGCGAGAGAGAGAGAGAGTGTGCGAGAGAGAGAGAGAGTGTGCGAGAGAGAGAGAGAGTGTGCGAGAGAGAGAGAGAGTGTGCGAGAGAGAGAGAGAGTGTGCGAGAGAGAGAGAGAGTGTGCGAGAGAGAGAGAGAGTGTGCGAGAGAGAGAGAGAGTGTGCGAGAGAGAGAGAGAGTGTGCGAGAGAGAGAGAGAGTGTGCGAGAGAGAGAGAGAGTGTGCGAGAGAGAGAGAGAGTGTGCGAGAGAGAGAGAGAGTGTGCGAGAGAGAGAGAGAGTGTGCGAGAGAGAGAGAGAGTGTGCGAGAGAGAGAGAGAGTGTGCGAGAGAGAGAGAGAGTGTGCGAGAGAGAGAGAGAGTGTGCGAGAGAGAGAGAGAGTGTGCGAGAGAGAGAGAGAGTGTGCGAGAGAGAGAGAGAGTGTGCGAGAGAGAGAGAGAGTGTGCGAGAGAGAGAGAGAGTGTGCGAGAGAGAGAGAGAGTGTGCGAGAGAGAGAGAGAGTGTGCGAGAGAGAGAGAGAGTGTGCGAGAGAGAGAGAGAGTGTGCGAGAGAGAGAGAGAGTGTGCGAGAGAGAGAGAGAGTGTGCGAGAGAGAGAGAGAGTGTGCGAGAGAGAGAGAGAGTGTGCGAGAGAGAGAGAGAGAGAGAGAGAGAGTGTGTGTGTGTGTGTGTGTGTGTGAGTACGCGTGCGCAGCGCGTTCAGTCCTGTAGTGAGTCAGCAGCACTGTGACAGTGATCTCAGTCTTTGCTGGTCTTCTTATAGTCTGGCCTCGTCTCTGTCAGTCCAGCTGTGTGGTCTGTGTGATCTGGACTCACACCTGTTCACACTGCTGGCACTCTGGAGTGAATTCAGATCTCATACGCTCACCTAAGCCAGCCCAGAATGCCCAACGTCTCAGTTATTGATGTTTGTGCTTCAGAATAGAAGAGGTCTGATTAAAATCACTATTTACAAGATGAGATTCATTCATTTATCCATGATTTCAACATGACTTTTCTTGAAATCATGCTGAAATCTAGAGTGGGTTATGAACCCGTGCTGACGCGTTCACATTATAAAGGTCTGCTGAGCGGCATCTGCATGCTGTGATTTCATCTTTTATAAATGGAGCATTGCTGACCAATCAGGGTTCACCTGTATGTTATTTAGTGGATATATATGTACAGTGATCGACTGAAGAGCGTTTGATGATTCTCCTTTGGTTGATTGAGTCATTCACTGTATAAAGTACATCAAAACAATATGATAAAATACTTAATGAAGTAAATAACAGTGACTGAAGTTTAATGTAGTGTCTATCTTTCCTTTAATTTACAATTAATTTAATGAGAATCCAGAAAGACCAGGTGATTTGCATCTCTGCAGGAAAGGACAAATATTTCTGTGTGTCGAGTTCTTCAGAGCCCCTCGTGTCTTTACCGGACTCACTGGACGCAGATCGTTCTCCTGAGTGTGACGTGTCTGTATTCTCTATGAGAATGATTTGATGACTGATTGATTAAAGTAATTCTGCTTGCTAGTTTGATTTGCTGTTTTTTCATGAGACGTTAGAATTAAACATTTGACCAGAGGACACTTCTTCCTCAGAGGACACTTTGTTCCTGGCAGTTTCATTCTGAAGTCTCGAGGGTGTGACTTACAGCAGCATTAGGGTGAAATCTTCATTTTTATGGCATTTACTGCATTATGTGTTGAGCAGCTGCGTATTGTAGTTTTTGTATAATAAGGGTTTGCTGTGAATGACACGTGTTTGCGTCAGAGCGACTGTAAAGAATCAGGAGACTGATGACTCGAGGCGTTTGTGTACGAAAGCTCCGATCTCGACTCCCGTATTTCCAGAAGTGGTCAGATTATAATATTTTCTTTCTCTCTTTAGGAACCATGAGTTTGCGAGAGCTACATCTGAACGGTCCATGATGAGCAGTGCGTCTGCAGATCGTGAGGTGCGCTGTCTGCTGTGAACGCCACGCCTGACCCTCGGCCTGCTGGGAGCTGCAACTCTTTCCATGTGTTTATTTGAGGTGCTTTTATGTCCAGATCAGAAGCGCTTTCAGACTCTTTTCTCATGGCTTTGATTGCTCAGACACTAGCTGCGGAGTTCCTGTCTGCATCGAGTGGCAAAGTAATGCGGCCCTTTCTCTGGGCTGCGCTGTGAGCGTCTTGCTGCGGTCCTGTTGTGCTCGTCTTCTCTCTTCTGAGCGTCAGAATGAGACATTGTGTCGGGACAGAGAAGAGCGTGTGATCTCTGACCAGCAGTTTTGCACTGATCCAGAAAAATGAATGGAGGAAAAGAGAGGGAGGGTGCTGAGGGCAGAGGTCAGCTCGCCCAGGTGCCCATCGGCTGGCAGCGCAAGGTGGAGGCCTCGGGGGTCCTGTATATCAGGTATGGACCTGCTCTGTTTGAACATGCATCGCCAGGGTCCACATTCATTCCTGCCGAAATTAACCATCCATAAACATTTCCTAACAGCCGTGAATCACTATTTTGCATTATTTGTATTAAAAATATATTTTCGTCGATGCGACAGCATCATTTATGAGGTTCGGTGAAACTGCAGCTGACACAAAAACGCTAAGACGCGTCGTGATTTGGTCCTGTTCTCATATCGATGGCTTAATCTGAGCCACTGCAAAAAAGTAGGGAGAAAAAATGCATTCTAGATCAACATCAGATGTTCATTGTGTTGGTTCTGATCCTGATAAGTTACCTGCCCAAAGCGAACGAACCTCTTCTGGAGGGTTCCGGTGGGCAGCATGTCATTTCACGTAGTTCTGCATACACAGCATTTATGTGTAGAAAGTGTCTAACATTATTTTACTGTAATTGTGATCATTTGGTGTGTGTGTTTAGTCCGAGTGGATCAGTGCTGTCCTGCCTCGAGCAGCTGAAGTCGTACCTGCTGACCGATGGCACGTGTAAGTGTGGTCTGGAGTGTCCTCTCGTCCTCCACAAGGTCAGTACTCCGACGTAATGCTGCCCATTTCACACAATCTGGACATCTTTCCTAAAGCCACATTGTACATCGTCATTGATGATAAATCACTGTGCTGTATTTTATTGTGAGATCTTTCCTCTACCTGTGTTCGTTCAGAGGAGCCTGCAGCTGTTCGATTATAACCGTCACATATCACATGTGCTCCAACTGAACTAAAACACAGCATTGTACCTGAGAAAATTTCAATATGCATTTTTGTCGTCTGTTTAAAATCAGAACGAGCGATGGCAACGAATCACTCTTTTGAATCTGAATTGCCTGAATTGTAGTAATTGTGTAATTCAGTTCAATTCATTCAGATGTTCTCTTAATGAACCATTACGACTTTAGTCATTAAAAAAATCAGATACTTAAGAAACACAGAGAACAAAAAGAGTGCCATCAAAATAAAGCACAAGTCTTTTTTTTATTTTCATTTTTTGAAAGGTAACAGAAACTTCAGCTAGTGCTGAAGTATCATGAAAACATGGGGCTGTTCAGGCTGAAAGTGTTGTTATATCCGCTTACGGATTGATTTCCTCTGTGTGCGTTTGCTGTGTTTTATACTGTTTTTTTATTCTGCAATGCATTTTGACAGTTTTTTTGAGTATGAAAGTGACTACCGGTATTATGTTGTTCCATGATATGGATCTTGCTATACCGTGGATACCGTTATATATTCATGAATTAAAATTTTGCCTTTATGTAGTTTTGTTCAATTTGGTAAGCTTTGCAAATTAACACAAATGAGATAAAGAGTCGAGGCTTAACGTTTTTATCCTCTGTGTGCAACGCTGTACTACACAGGCATTAGTAATCAAACACAGCATCGTAACAGACCAAATTAATAGAGCACAAATCTCCTGCTCCAGTGGTTCCCAAACTGAGGGATCGTGTACAGTCAGCAGATTATTTTGCAAAAGAAACCTCTGCAGGGTGATAAAGACTCCACTGCGTAATTTTCCAGCTTATCATGCGGCCATTTGTCTGATAAGTAAATAATTGAGCGCAAAATATTAATTTGACATATTTTAATGACCTCAACATGACTGGCAGTACCCGCTTGAGCGCTCCGTTATCAGTTGTAGCAGTTGTGGTTGTATCAATAATGGCGTGATTGAAGAATCAGAGTTGTATTGCAGGGAGCCATGTAGAAATATAAATGAACGATGCATGGTTCTGCTCCAAGCATGAAAGTTACCAGTTTGTGAAAGGGCTTCCAGTGCCAGATAAACGTAAAGCAGATGATGAATATACTTAAGATTCACAAATACCAAAACAAGGTGTCTACAGCAGACGCGAGCGGCGCGATGAGACAAAAGCAAATAGAGCTTAGTGATGTTCTGCTGTGCATGCGGTGCGACGCGACAAACCCATGACAGTAACCTGATGCCCGTTCTATTTCTGACCAACTCCAGCGCTCTGACACAAAGAACAATTTCAAATCAAATTCAAAGAGAATAGTGAAAAAATTGTTTCCTCAAAAATATTCAGCAGCACAACTGTTTTCAGCATTGATGATAATCAGAAATGTTTCTCGAGCAGCAGATCAGCATATTATACTGATTTCTGAAGATCATGTGACACTGAAGACTGGAGGAATGATGCTGAAAATACAGCTGCACATCACAGACATACAGTAGCCTATATGTTAAAACATTCAAATAGATCATTAAAATTTACAATATTTCAGAATATTACAGTGTTTACTGTATTTTTAATAAATAAATGTTGTCTTCGTGAGCAGAAGAGACTTTCCAAAAAAAAAAAAAAGGGAGGGGTGGGAGGCCTTGATAATATTGTTCTCTACAAAAGGGGGCCCGGCAGAAAAAGTTTGGGAACCACTGGCCAACTCAAACACACAATATTTGATTTAAATGAATTCATACAGGCCTACCTCATGTTGCACGTTTGCACTTTTTGAGAAAAACAATGGCACAATAAAAAAAGTATTTTCAGGTTTATGTCCAATCCCTCACTTTTTCTAGTTATACAAGGTTAAAATATTTTACCTGTGATTTTTTTTCTCATATCGCAATATAATATCTAACACCTGGACAGTGTAAAATATCGTGATATGAATTTTAGCTCATATCGCCCACCCCTAACTGTTTGGATGTGAGGTTAACTTCCTGTAATCAGTGTGGTGCCATTGACTGAGATTTACTCGCACCTAAATGCAGGGGCGGACATAACAAATAAGCAAGGTAAGCAGCCGCTTAGGGCCCTGGGGGAATCCGGGGGCCCCATCTGATATTGGCGAAACATATTTGTGTTCTGGAGAGCGTCAAATGTTCACTCACTCACTCAGTTTTTGTCCAGTGCTGAGTTCTGCAAGCTCGCGAATCCTCTCTTTATAACGACGTGTAGATACGATGTAAATAAGAGATTGATTGTGCAGTGTGGAAAGCTTCACTGATTAACGGAACGTCGTGAGATCGTGATAAACTGAAGTGAATAGAGCTTTTAGGGATTATAGAGCGAGCGCTCTTTGTTAAAAGGACACAGTTATTGTGTTAGGGCCCCATACCTGAAATTTGCTTAAGTCCGCCCCTGCCTAAATGTCACATCAAATAAACAAAACTAACTGTGACTTCATGCCGACACTCAAGTCTTGGTCTGAAATGTCTGTTTTCTCAGGTTTTCAATTTTGATCCTGGTGCGGTGGTGAAGCAGAGGACTGCGGAGGATGTGAAGAGCGATGAGGATGTTACGAAGCTCTGCATCCACAAGAGAAAGCTGATCGCAGTGGCGACGCTGCATAAGAGCATGGAGCTGCCGCGTCCGTCCCTGACGCTCACCAGCCCCGGCGGAGGCACACGTATGACAACAGAGGATTACTCTAGCGAAGGATTGCTTCGCTTTTGTGTGAAATTGATAAGAACATTTATGGAGAAGTGATGAATCTTTGATATTTCCCTCTTTTTAAACTTGTGAATGTTTTTTCTCATTATTTGATTAATTTTACTGTGCATTGCTGCAGGGGTTCCTTTGTTGTTAATTAAGTAATGCTAACCTATTGATAAATATAATGAATGTCACAGTATTACCTTTAATGGCAAATATCATAACTAATGACAATCTCAGGAACTCACTGCAGTTCTAGCAGAAAACCCCTAGCGGCTCATAAATACCCTCGCTAGGAAACCCTGAGCATTCGCATCCCGTTCTGCACCTGAAATGACTGACAGCGGCTCTCGCTCTTCTTGTAGGTGTGACGTCTGTGACCCGTAACGCACAGCCTCGAGCAATAAGGAATAAAACCCACGAGGGCCAGCCCGAATGTAAGAACCCGTTCAAGGTGATGATGGCGGTGGGGCAGCGGCACTTCTCTCCGGATCCGTGCGGCTCACAGCAGCAGGAGGTTTTCCCTGTGTATTCCCGGCAGAGGCTGGCCAGCAGAGAGCCAGGGCCCAAGTCCCCCTACCGCAGCATGCACATGCTGAGCCCTCCCTCGCAAACCTTCGGGGACGGCTCTCTGTCCCCACGAACAGACGCTCTCGGCAGTCCTGATGGGTTTGTGCGCAACACCCCCTGCGGGTTCCAGGGGACCGGCAGTCCCGGGGCCATGCACAGCAGCAGCCGCCGCATCCCTTTGTCTTCTCCTGGAGTCATGATGCACGGCTCGCCCGCTGCCCAGTCGTCCTGCATCATGGCTGGAAGGACTAACATGCCTCTGTCCCCTCCGGCCCCCAACAAGAGCCCGATCATGAAGAAGCCCCTGTGCTGCTACCCGCCGGGCATGGACTCCAGCAGGACTGTGTTTCATCACAAGGCCCCGTCTGCTCCCGCCTGTGCTCTGCAGAGCAAGCAGCTGAGCTCCGAGAAGGACCCTCTCGGCATCCTGGATCCGATTCCCAGTAAACCCAACCCTTCCGCTTTCCAGCCCAGCGTCCACTCTCAGGTACCAATGATGAATGTAAACATCCCCCCCGCCATCGTCCCGCTGCCGAGTAACCTGCCTCTGCCCTCGGTGAAGCCGGGGCCGGTGGGTCACATGCAGAGGACTCAGCACACCGCCTCTGTCTCCCCATCGCCCGTCACCTCTCCCGTGCACATGTCCGGGCCGGTCTTGGGCCGCATGGAGGTGTCTCCGCAGCGCTCCCGCTCCTCCTCCACCTCCTCGGAGCAGGGAACCTTCGCTGTTCCCCCCTGCAGCAGTATGAAGGTCCCGCCGCGCTCGCCCAGGTCCTCCATGAGCTCGCCCCGGCCTGCTCTGCCCTCCAGCCCGTCTGGCAAACTGGACGCTCTCCACCAGTACAAAGACGTGCCCAGCCAGCTGCTGGCCGGGATGAGTGCTCAGCACAACCCCATGTATCCGCACGCCCCGCAGAAGGAGCACCCGGGCCTTTTGGGAATGCCACTGAACCAGATCCTTAAACAACACAACGCTGCCTCTTTCCCTGCCAGCAGTCTCCTCTCAGCGGCCGCCAAAGCACAGCTAGCAAATCAAAACAAGCTCGTGGGAGGTGTGTCGAGTGCAGGGGCGTCTGATGCTAGCAGGGCTGTCGAAGGCCACAACACTCTAAATCCCATGTTGCCACCCAACCCTTCCATGATGATGCCCAGCGGCGAGGGCCAGAGCGGACGTGCGGCGCTTCGGGACAAGCTCATGGCGCAGCAGCGCGACCCTCTCCGCAAGCGCAAGCTTCCTCCAAACGCTACCAACCACGAGAACAGCTTCTTCAACATGAGGACGCCCTGTCCTTCCGCTGAGCTTATGAGAAAAACCTCTCGACTGCCCTCCAACACGTCAATGGCCCAGCTACTCCAGTCTCTGAGCAACCACAGCTCCCACATGAGAAACCCAGGCCGCGCACACTTTAGCGAGGGGGCCGTGGTCTCTGGAGCGGGGCCTCAGAGTGCACGGGTCCAGCAGCGGCTGCAGGGACAGACGGAGGCCATGCTCTGCCCCGGCGCAGAGTCTGTGGCGCTCCCAGCCCAGGGCCAGTATCCAGGCATGATGAACCAGATGCAGGCGACAGCAATGGGAAACTGCGGACCCATGAACCAAAGCGGAAGCCATGTGATGGGACACGCGAGCGCTCACTTTCAGCAGCGCGTCCCGCCGAACATCACCTGCATGCTGCCCAGCGGCGCTGATGACCGAGGTGAGGAGAATATCCAGCGTCTTGATGATGGTTAAACCAAATTGGTATTGAGAATTATGAAATTTCACTACTATCTAACATGTTGGCATCATGACACCCTTATTTCAAACTTAAATATCATTATATTGAAATAAAAGTACCTGTATGGTGATGTAAGATTTTGGTGATATTGCCCACCTCAGCCCAGGTTTTAGGTTTTAGGTTGATCTTAGCTGATTGATGGCAGTTTCTAATTACAGGGCCAGAGGAAAAAGAATGTTTCTAATGATTTGGAAGCAGTCGTTCACATGGCTTAAAAACAATAATTGATTTTAATTTTTTTGTGACAAGCCATTGAACATTTTTGCAGGGCAGTAGATCTGGAAAAAAACTCTCAAATTGAGCCCTGCTAAATTCAGTTTTGTAATAACTACCACTCTAAATATTGATATATGTTATGATGTTATAATGAATATGTGAGTTGCTGGAGCTGTTATATAGTGAATATAGTCACACACAAACACCTTTTAAACTATATTCACCGCTATATAACATAAGTTGAAACTGATAAAATCATCTGCTAAATAGCTAAATTCGTAAGGCCAACGAGTCAGTTCTTATAATCGCACTAAATCAAGGGTAAAAATGGCTTAACCCTCTAGGCAAAACTGGCCTTTTCCATGATTTCTTTAATTTTGCATAAACAATAAGCAGGATTTTCTGTTCCATCCCAGTAGTGCTGTCAAACGATTAATCGCATCCAAAATAAAAGTTTTTGTTTACATAATATATTTATGTGTGCTGTGTATATTTATTATGTATATATAAATACACACACATACAGTATATATTTTTTAATAAATATTTACATGTATATGCATATATATATTTATATTCTTATATTTTATATTATATATAAATATATTTAATATATAAACATAACATATTTTTCTTAAATATATACATACATGTGTTTGTATTTATATATACATAATAAATATACACAGTGAGTGTACACACATATATTATGTAAACAAAACTTTTATTTTGGACGTGATTAATCGTTTGACAGCACTACATGCCAGCTTCCTTCTGATCTGATCTGAAGTGACGAGTCGTATTCTGTAAACAGGTTCTGCTGATGTGTGCAGCATCTTTTGATCATTATGAGAGTCACTTGAAAACAGTGTTCAAATCTCTGTCATTAAGTCAATCTATCTAAGTTAATTACATTGGAGAGCAGATTACCTGCTGTCAGCTCACCATAATGTGTCTTAATAATAATCGTTGTCATAATCACACTTAAAATCCAAATTCAATGATTTGTTAGACTGTAAGAAAAGGAGGTTAAAAAAGAAGAGGTTGTGTCCTCAATGCATGCATGTAAATTTTATTATTTTTTTATTTTTTTGCTAACGCTGCACAGATGCAGTGCTAGCATGTTCTGCTTCAGGCCTGTTTCTATTTTCTTGGCTAGAGCACTTGCACTCACACGGTTAAAAACCTGTGTTATACCCTGTGTACACACATCTTCCCTGACCTGTTCAGTCGTGTATTTGTGTGTGTGTGTGTGAATCATACCTTGGAAAGCAGTACCAGTCATCTCACTGCTGTCTCCATGGCAACCTCCCCAGCAGCCGCTGGCAGTCGATCACACACACACTGTCCGCAGCGGCCGTCATTCTGTGACACGCAGCATTCATTATGCAACACGACACGACTGCTGTCGAACATGCGTTTCATTTCAGTGGATGTGCATGAGTTCAGTGTGAGGTTTAAGCTTGATTACACACTGAACGCACATCATGCGTCAGCATTCATTGTGCCGCCACACACCGTTTATCATCCAGAACAGGATTTTACACACTGATCTGCAGCTCAGCAAACTAAACACATGCTCACAATAAACATGCTGGATTTTATAAACTTAAGCTACTTGTTCCAGCTCTAGCCCTCAACGTCCCGCAGAGTCCAGCCTGATCAAACTCCGCTGTAGTTTCCTCGTGATTATCTTGATCAGGTTTGGAGCTCACCTGAAGGACAGTGGATCTTGAGGGATATTGAGCAAGTATTTCACACTTTTGAAGAGCCTTCAAGTAATTATATAATGAAATATCTGCAATTGTTTACACGTGGCTATTTTTTTAGTTTTAGTGGCTTTACTAGCATGGTGTAAATTTGGACATTTAAAGTTACAAGATTAGTAATCAAATCACACTAGTCTTATGCTAAAAGTATAATATTGTTTTACATCTTGTGGTTGTACTTTTTAAACATCTTGCTTGCATTCTTTTCCGTATTTTATTTCCTCTGTGTATGGTCATATTTGGAGATGTGACTGGTAACACTTCTGTTGCTAACAGGCGAGGCGGCATCGCTGAGCTGCAGCATCGCTAACACTCCTCAGATGAGCGGCGTGACGGCGGCCGCGGGGCACATGTACCACCATCACCCCACACTGCAGGGCATGCACGGGGTCTCTGCTTATCCGGGCCAGGGGCATTCCTTTGCAACGGCTCCTTTCACAGACAGTAATGTTCCCAACTCCAACAGCTTGCCTTGCCTGTACCAGGATTATCAGGTGACTCACTCAGTCCAGTAAACAGTCCTTTCCTTGACTGTAGCTAGCCTGCTCTAAGTGACGTACTCTTGTTTGTGTGGTTTTTGCTGTTTTCAGGGCTGCATGCCTGACGGCGGCCAACCTGCGATGAGCTCTCATTCTGGAGATGCAGGTCTGTACCGAGAGGCTCTGCAGAAGCTGCAGGGTCAGGCTGACGTTTCCATGGCGGGAGCCTCTGGAGGCCAGAGTTCGGTGGAGTCTGTGGATGCGATCTACAGAGCGGTGGTGGACGCCGCTGGCAAAGGCATGCATGTGACCATCACTACCGGCGTGAGCACACAGGCCAGCCCCGTCCCCGCGCTCAGCGCCATGAGTGCCTTCACCGCCTCCATCGGCCCGCCGCTCAGCCTGCCTCACGCCGTTAACGCGGTCATACACGCGCCGCGCGGATCCGAGAGGACGGAGCCCGGCCGAATGCAGCTGCCCAACCACACGCGCAGAAGCTCCGAGCAAAGCAAGAACACGCCTGACGGCGCAGACACGCACACGTATTTCCGCTCGCCTAGCGCCGCCACACCTCGCCCGCACTGGGACGAGCCCAACCACGCGCACTGGAGAGGAGAGGAGTTTCTGGAGTGCTCCACCCAGGTGCACAGCAGTCCATGCAGCAGCAAAAGAGAGAGAAAAACCGTGATGGAGTGTCTGCAGGAGACGGCCTCCGACGCTCAGACAGATGACAGCGCGAGCCTGCGGTTTAGCCACCGCGCCAGAGAACGGCTAGAGCTCAATGGAGCGCTGCCTCGTGGAGGATACGGGGAGCCGCTCACCGGAGATGACCAGTCGCCCGGCTCCTCCACCAGCTTGGAAGGGCCGCTGATCAAAGACTACACTCACTTCAACGGGCACTTTAACGGACACTGTGCACCCAGCCCCTCGGACACCAGGAGCCTCAGCAGCGAGGAGGAGCTGCGGCACCCAGACTCCCCTTCAGCAGAGATGCTGCACTACAGGCCTCGGGCCTTCAATGTGAGCGAGCTGGTCTGGCCGATCAAAGGCTTCCCGCCCTGGCCGAACAAACTGATGGGAGAAGAGCATGGGCGCAATCCCAGCATGCAACTGTCAGAACAGGCCAGGGTAAGAGACGCTGCCTTGTCCTGTCTATATGCCCTTGAAGGTGCCTTACCCAAAAGTCAATTATTGTGCAACGTGAAAATATGATACAGAAACATCATATGTCATTTTGCCGTAAAGCAGTGGCTAGTGCAGCAGCCCAAACATTTCAGTGAGATTTGTCTCAGTGGTTTTGTCAGTGTTTGTCTGGATTATGAGGGCTTTTAGATCAAAGATTTAGGTCAAATTTCAAATCTTCAACTGCAGTAGTAAATATAGCAGACAGTAGGTTTTCTGGGTTCTGCTGTTGAGGTAACAGATCTGCTGTTTGAACTCTTTTTAGGTGGAACCGGAGCAGCTGAAAACACTAACACAAGACCTTCAGGTGCTGGACAGAGCCAGTAAAAAAAACAGGAAGTAAGTGTCTGTAATCAGCGATCCTACAAGCCTAAATTGTAAAGAAACATCTACAAAATATCTACAAAAAAAAAAGGTTAAAAGGAGATGCTCAAACCAGCCGAACAGGAGGGGCAACCAAAGATTTAAAATTTATCTCGATTGAAGAAATAGTGCAACACTCACTCTAGGAAAAAAAAAAACATCTACAAGTGAGAATGTTAAATGGTGTGTCTTGAGTTTTCACATGCTGTTTAAGGGTTAGTAAAATAGTAAGTTGATGTTACCACGATAAGACCATCTCGCTCAAGCAGTAGAGCTGATCTGAGATCAAGCACAAGCTCATCTTTAAGATGCTCTCAGATTTCTTCATTCTATGGCTTCGTCATGCCTGGAGCTGATCTGTGCTGGTTGCTGAGGAAATACAACAACTTTGCGCTGTGGATCGCTGGATCGGCTTTTACCGAAGCGGAGCCCGCCGCCTCTGCTCACTCTAGCCCCCGACCGTTCCTCACTCTAGCCTCCGGCCTCTGCTCACTCTAGCCCCCGGCCGTTCCTCACTCTAGCCTCCGGCCGTTCCTCACTCTAGCCTCCGGCCTCTGCTCACTCTAGGCCACCGCCGCTCACTCTAGGCCTCCGCGTGTGACGCCGTGTTTCGTTGTGAAAGCAAAACTATTTTGTTTGGTCTTCCAAAAATGGACACGACTAGAAATCAGTGGTTAAGTTGTATTTACAACACTGTTCCAGAACACTTCAACCCAAATATTCAGATGTGTGCAGCACATTTTATGGAGGACTGTGTCCTGATCCTGGGAGAGTAGACTACAATGCCAGCTGTTCTGACTCACAGATTGTAAGTACGTTTTTTATATTTAAAGGATTTGCCACTGATGATTCAAACGCGAGTTTTGGGCAGTGTAGAGTAGAGCTTGTTGTTTGTCATTTCTCTGATCACAAATGCAGACATGGTTTTATGTTTACACGGCGCGATGCAACGCAATGATTATAAGTCATTATAATCCATAATTATGTCCCCACTGGATGCAACAAATGCCTCGTTTATAATGGGTTTTCATGTTTTTGTCTCGTCGCTCCGGCCGGACAGGGCATCATCACAGTATGGTAGGGGCGTAACATTTCCGTCACACGCTTGAGGTATTCGGCCAATCACAATGCACTGGATAGCTGGCCAATCACTGCACACCTCGCTTTTCAGAACGATGAGCTTTGTAAAAATCGAAGTATTTCAGAAAGGCGGGGCATAGAGGAGAAACAATAATGTACAGGATGTGAAAAATGTGTTTTTTGAACCTTAAACCACAGAAACACATTTCATTACACCAAATACACAAAATGTTCCTTTTAGCAACATCACATGACCCCTTTAATAAGATAATTAAGAATTGACAGCACAGTCAGGGAATTTCTTGTTCAAAAGTCTCAGACAGTGGACATTTGTTTAGATGTGGTCTGAAAACAACAAAGATAACAATGAGTAAACAGTAATAACAATAACTCATCATAATCGGCAAGAAATAATCATCTACAATCATATTCTTTAAGTATTTAAAGGGGTCATAATGATGCTGCTAAAAAGAACATTATGTTGTGTATTTGGTGTAATGAAATGTGTTTCTGCGGTTTAAGGTTCAAAAAACACATTATTTTCCACATACTGTACATTATTGTTTCTCCTCTATGCCCCGCCTTTCTGAAACGCATCGATTTTTACAAAGCTTATCGGTCTGAAAAGCGAGGTGTGCTCTGATTGGCCAGCTATCCAGTGCGTTGTGATTAGCCGAATACCTCAAGCATGTGACGGAAATGTTACGCTCCTCACCAGGTTCAGGAAACTTTCCTCCGTAAAATGTGCTGCACACACTTGAAAATTGGGGTTGTACTGTTCTGGAACAGTGTTGTAAATAAAACTTAACCACTGAATTCTAGTTGTGTCCTCTTTCACAACGAAACACACAACGTCTTCACGACACGGCGGCGGCAGCAATACTACAGCGAGAATCAAAGTTACTCCTTCTTTCTTTGCCTGAACATTTGGGCGGTGTTATGCAAATCTTCCCACATCGTGACATAGATATGTGGGGGCGTGTTAGAACGAGCCGTTTTAGGAGGCGTGGACCAGTCTTAACTTTTATAAAGACTATCTCTTTGGGTTTGAGACTTTAGTCTTTGCGACTTTAGGGATCTTCTGTATGCACAAACAGCTTGTAACACTCCAAAGACAAAGGAAAACTTGAAATCGCATCATTTGACCCTTTAACATGTACTGAAATTAAATATTATACTATGTAGTGCCTCTAGGTGTCGTGTGAAGCTCACAGAGAAAAAGTAGGTGAAAGGTCATTATTTTACTGCGTCATTAAGTCGAATGGTAAATGTGAAGAACAACGTGTAACTGTCAATCCACACAGTTTACAATATTAAATACTTCAAATATAGTACTTACAAACATCACTTAAACTATGAAATTAAGTATTAAACATTAAGAAGACAATAAGGCAGATGAACTTGGACACGTGAGTTGCTATCTGCTGCTCGAGTGAATAAACAAGCTCCTAGCTAATATACTCCTAGCTAAATGCAGCAAAGCACACTTACATTGTTTCAATGACTCACGTAAATGTCCACTTGATGGAAAATGATCGTTATTGTTCAGCCTCGGAACACTTGATGCTCCTCTGCGAGCGCTCACCGGATGACGTCACAGTAACAGGTGCGTTCATGGGCTTAGCACCCAGGCGATGAAAAACTCTGTCTGTGCTGAGATGTTGAGAGGAGCCAGACTTGTCTAGCAACAAAGTAATGTCAATAACAATAATGCATAGACTAAGATAGTACAAATCATTAATGTTGTGTTTCTTTCTGAGCGCTTGTGTTATTGTGCTGCAGTTTGGCTTGACGTCTGTTGTTTTTAAAGGTGCGCTATTAATGCATCTCGTGTCTCTCTCTCTCGCAGGGCGGGAAAACTAAATCATCATTTAGAAGCTGCGATTCATGAGGCCATGAGTGAGTTGGACAAGATGTCTGGAACTGTGAGTTTTTCTCTCTCACACACACACACACACACACATATCATGGAGCTTGTTCTGATTGGATGAAGGGATGATACAGTGAAGCTGTTGTCTGTCGATCTGCAGGTTCATCAGGATCGTCAAGTCAAGCTGCCCAAACCCAAGAGGAGGAAGATCTCCAGATAACAGCAGCGACAGTGTCTCTCTCTCTTTGATCGTGGTGCTACACTCTAGCAGACGGCCATCGTGGCTCCGCCCTCATCCAGTGACTGACAGGTGCTGGATCAGCCAATTAGAAAAGGCAACAAATACAACTTGTTGAAGAACTATTTTTTTCTAGTGTACAAGGAAAAATATCAAAATGCAAAAAAAAAAAAAAAAAAAAAATTACTGCATTTAAGAACACAGACAGTCCAAATATTTCTGATATGTTTTCGATGTGTATATAGACAATACAGAAATGTCATGGTAAAAACATGGGAAGAAGTGTAAATACTGTAGGATAATGACATGTACAAGCCAACTTAATGCACACTTTATCTTCAGCTGTACAAAACACAAAACAGAAATGTCTCATCGGCCCATAAGGCCCTGCGACATTACAATGAATAAGAGTCAATCTGAGACTTTTCTAAGCTTCAGTTTGAGTTGTATTTTGAGAGTGTGTGTGTGTGTGTGTGTGTGTGTGTGTGTCGGAGTGGACTTCACCAGCTCAATGGGTTTGATGCGGGTTTGACTCGAGCTTGTGGGCTTCTATATATATATATATATATATATATAGTTTAGGTCTTCCAGCACTAAACACTAATACATGAATATGTTTATAATTGTCCCGTGTCATTTTGCTGTGTTTTTTTTGTCTTTATATGGTTATGTTGGTCTTTCCTTTGTGTATTTGTTGTATTTGAGTTAGACAGCACTGGTTTGTGAGGTTTCATTGGAGTCGTTCTTCGTTCGTAATGGCCAACGAAGAGGAAAACTAGGGGCCTTATAATGTTATTAATGACGCATGGACTCCCTGTTTATTTGACATGTTCAGTAAACGTGGCAATAATATGGCCCTGCGCAGATACTCGCTAAAGCCTTGTACTTATGTACACACACACACTTCAGTATTATTCCTTTGCCTTTCATGATGCACTCAGTATTTTCTCTGTTAAAGTTTCACACATCAAGAATTTAACAGTACTTTTGGAAAATCTTAATTTCACTGTCCACTTAATGATGGAAGCGGTCTTCCAGCACTAAACACTAATACATGAATATGTTTATAATTGTCCCGTGTCATTTTGCTGTGTTTTTTTTGTCTTTATATGGTTATGTTGGTCTTTCCTTTGTGTATTTGTTGTATTTGAGTTAGACAGCACTGGTTTGTGAGGTTTCATTGGAGTCGTTCTTCGTTCGTAATGGCCAACGAAGAGGAAAACTAGGGGCCTTATAATGTTATTAATGACGCATGGACTCCCTGTTTATTTGACATGTTCAGTAAACGTGGCAATAATATGGCCCTGCGCAGATACTCGCTAAAGCCTTGTACTTATGTACACACACACACTTCAGTATTATTCCTTTGCCTTTCATGATGCACTCAGTATTTTCTCTGTTAAAGTTTCACACATCAAGAATTTAACAGTACTTTTGGAAAATCTTAATTTCACTGTCCACTTAATGATGGAAGCCTCCAGTCATATCAGTAATGAAATAAAATTAGATTGACTCTACATGAAGACGGTCAGGAGCCTCATGAGATGACCAGCCGAACACCAATCACTTCATCTCAGTAACGTCAGGAGTCAGAATCAGTCCGAGAACAGGAACACAAACTGAAAAACCACTGCGTGTATCTCCACGTGGTGTAGTAATGTGGTGGTGTGTTTGATTCTGCATTATGGAAAGACACAGATGAGCTGTCGGTTTGTTGAATCTCATACTGTTCTAAAAGGCATTCATGGGAAATGTCACTTAGGTGAGAGGAGTTTGTTTTTGTCTTTGTGTCTGTTCTACTTTCATGAATATACGATCAGAAGGGTTAGTAAATGGCTTTAGCACTGAGGGGCAGTAGTGGTTTAGGGGTCATAGATGGGTTAGGAACAGGTCAGAGGTCAGCATTGTGCTCAGAATCACTGGAGTAAACATCTGCCAGCAACACTAACTCAATTTGAAGAGCTGATTGAATTATTTTTGTGTGTAAACTCTATAGGTATGTGTGGGATTCGCAGTACATTGCTGTGTGAAACACTCATCAGCTTGCATCTGTTTGAAACTCTAAAGCAGGGCAGATTAAATACCAGATATTGGGAGTTTTCTCTCCTTGTTGTCGATCTTTACAGAAATCTCACTACGAAATTAAGTGCAATATTTCCATTCTGTGGAACTGGGAACTATATCGGCGCAGATATCGTTGTAATGTGTTTCAGAGGAGAAATGGTTCAAGCCCGTGAACAGACTCGATCGGCTCGTGCGTCTCTGCTGGTGAAGTCGGCTCTGTTGTTAGCGCAATGCTGCGAAAGTCTTACTGTTCAAGGTCAAAAACATTTTGTGTTCATGTGGTCAGTGTTGCCCAAAACATTTTCCATTTCAATTCTTCAGTCCTTTTCTTTCATTTCCTCTGTGTGTGTGTGTGTGTGTGTGTGTGTGTGTGTGTGTGTGTGTGTGTGTGTGTGTGTGTGTGTGTGTGTGTGTGTGTGTGTGTG
>JADLZM010037990.1:3709-23709 GCA_018148995.1 Sinocyclocheilus maitianheensis | reverse complement strand
TTCGGTGATAGTTCATTTACAGAGACAGTATTTCGTAAGCTTAACGAATACATCCGATGGCGACCGAATGCAACCAAGAAGCGGTTTTACATTTCATAAAGGAGAGAGGAGGGCGCGTGAAAACCGTGCATTTAACGGATCATTTTCGTGCGACAATCCCTAAAGATCCTGCATTAAAAGCAGTGGCAAAGGAAGCTTTTAAACGCCATGTTGACAGTGTAGCTTACGTCACAGAGGAAAATGGCGAGAAATACGTTTGCCTTAAAAAGAAATTTAGGAAATCAACCGGTTCAATCGAGAAGAGTGACAGAAATGGTCCAGCTGATGATCGCAAATCCCGTGGAGAAAATGTCGCGGAAAGCAGAACCCGCGTGTCCTCAGAGGCCTCTGAAAGCAGAAGTGGAGGAAAAGAAGCGATGTTACCTGGCTCAGGTGACGCAACTGCTGAAGCGGGAGGTGCACGAACACAGCCGGATATTTCTGCCAGGTTTCCAGAGCGACTGAACAGCAGGACCGAACCTGAACTCATGGGGAATTCAAGCAGCAGCACGGCGGAGGACAAACCTGCTTCAAGTGTGAAAATTAATCAACCACAGGCGGCAGATGAAGGTCCGAGACCCGAGACTTCAGTGCGAGACTCCGACGGGACCGTGTGCAATCCGGCATGCTTACAGAGCAACGAAACACACGCTGGTGAAGTGAAAGACGAAGCCCAGGAAGAGGCTGGGAAAGAAAACAGACCTCAGCGTGTGAGACTTCGGCAGAGCAATACACTGACAGAAGAAGATCAGCCGGACTCCGTCTGCGACACTCCGAAAGACAGCCGCAAACATTTGGTCGAGGCTTTGATGAACCGTTCGCCTCAGGTTCGTCGCAGCGTGTGTCTCTCGGGCAGATGCACAGAGTGTCCGCGGGGCGACGGCGACTATGAGGCCGCAGCAGGGACGCTCGAGCCGCTGGAGCACGAGTGGATGCTGTGCGCGTCTGACGGACACTGGGACAGCCTCCACCGGCTGCTCGCCAGAGATCCCAGCCTGCTGACCAGGAAAGACTTCGTGACAGGATTCACCTGCCTGCACTGGGCTGCTAAGCTCGGGAAACACGAACTGATCGTAATGCTCGTCAACTTTGCCAAAGCACATCGAGTCGCTGTGAACGTCAACGCGCGGTCCAGCGCGGGCTACACGCCTCTGCATCTGGCTGCGACGCACAATCACCTCGAGGTCGTCAAACTGTTAGTCGGAGCGTTTGACGCCGATGTGGAGGCGCGGGATTACAGCGGGAGAAAAGCGTGTCAGTATCTGAAGAGCGATATTGCGCAGAACATCCTGGACATCGCGGGCGCTTGCGTGGAGTCAGACGCAGACCGCGTGGATGCTGGAGACGCGAGTCGCTGGAGATTGTCGAGAGTTATTCAGTCCAACTTCAGACCTCTGAAGACTCAGAACAGCAGCGAAGAGGACGGCAGCGGCTTGATTAAACAGAAGTCTCTCCGCAGGAAATCGTCCTTTACTAAAATGAAACCCAGTCTCAATAAAATCCGCATGAGGTCGCAGATAGTTCACAGCACTTCTCTCCTCGATAGATTCGAGAAAGATACTACAGAGGAGTCTCCAAACCTCTTAAGACCCAAATCGAACCTCTTTGGATGAAAAAATGCTCTCAATGCAGTATCTGCTCTTGCTTTGCACAATATGTATTGTGATACTGAATTTTAAAGTAGTCTTCCAAAACTTGATGATATGATATTGTTTCTCTTCCTTTAGGTGTTGAGCAGGTAATAACTGAACACAGCATACAGTAGGCTGTATAAAACCTTTCTTTTAAGAGAGACTGTAATGTCTTATGAACTCTGAATAATAACAACTGACTTTAACTTTAGTTTAGAAGAAACAGTGTTACATTTTTGTCCTGTCACTTGTAAATTACTGGTTTTATTTTGTTAAAATAAATTGTTCGTAAATAACACAACCGACATTAGAAGAGTAGCTGTTACTTACTTAAACTTTCTTACTGTTGAGTGTCCTGAACTAGAGTTCATGTAAAATTGTGAACTTATGTTCCCATATATCCATTCTATATCTTTGTGTTTTGTATATGGGTTATCTGGAGCTTTCCCAACAGTCATTTGTGATATACATCGATCTTCACTACTGTCAGCACTTGCAGACTCTATTTGGCAGAATAA
Organism: Sinocyclocheilus maitianheensis; assembly: GCA_018148995.1. Classification (NCBI taxonomy): domain Eukaryota; kingdom Metazoa; phylum Chordata; class Actinopteri; order Cypriniformes; family Cyprinidae; genus Sinocyclocheilus; species Sinocyclocheilus maitianheensis. Next base: position 21,521 of record JADLZM010037990.1, on the reverse strand, counting down.
TACTGTGATTAGTGACACCTTTGCCAAATTCATTTAAATATAATGAGGGAAACTTTAATACTGGAAGTACTGCATTCACAATCATTTTAAGATATGATATTCAAGGGTTGTGGAACAATGTTTATGTAGTTTAATTATTTGTGTAATGTTTCTCTCATAGCATGGAGATTCAAGTTTTTCATGATCCTCTTTGAGATATTGTGTGATATTGTACTATAAAAACTGTACATTTCAGAACTCACAAACCAAAAAGAGTATTTATTTACAGTATACTAACCTGCAAAAAAGGACTAATTCTATATTTCCATTACATTGTGGCAGCACATCATCGCCTGAATGTCGCGTGTACGGATGGAGCAGGACAAACACTGTTCCCACAAACGAAAAGCTGCTATGAAGGGTTATTCATATATAGGACACGTTCTCTCTCTATGTTTTAATTGTTGGTTTATGTAAACTCATGGCCAGACGGGGCTTTTCATGGAGCACGTTTTATTCACAATGGTAATTCAAAGTTCATACATAAGAATGATTCAGTCATCAAGAGCAGTGGTGTAAGTAATAGGCCTAATACTTCGTTACAGTACTTAAATATTTTTTGGGAGAATCTGTACTTTACTTTTGTTTACATCTGTAAACTTTCATTTTTACTCCACTACATTTCCTAATTAAAATGTAAACTTTTACTCCGATACATTTCCCCGAAGCACATTTGTTACTACAAAATAAAACCGGAAGAACACAGACTGCAAGAAAGCAGGTTTGAAGAATCAGTGGTCTGGCGCTGAACTCCTAAAACAAGAACTTTGCTCAAGTGCTCGCACAAGCGCGGATTATTTCATTTTCCACTCACTTCGAGGCTGGGGTGTGCAACATACATATATATCGTCTGCGATAACACGTTAAGTGTTGTTTTAACGATGTGCAATGTGACATTATCAAGTATATCACAAAAACACACCCAGAGAGTGCATGTATGTGATTTAGTCTATTAAAACTCAATTAGAATCATCAAAATTCAAGGCATTCTAAATTGTAGGCGGCAAAAATGCCTCTGTATATCTTCTATATTTATATAATTTAATATAGTTAATCTACATCACACGAAGAGTGCCCTTTTTTCTCCAGACATCAACATGATAACAAATGTAATACTGATTTTATACACGTTTTAAAAAGTTAGCATTAAGTGACTTACATTTTAGACACAATATTGCCTGTTTTTGTTTAATTTTGCCAACGAAAATAGTTCCAAGCAAAGATCACAGCGCTGTTTAGCGTCTCTGAGCAACACACAGGATGGTGTTTCCTGATTGAATGAATCAGCTTTTTGAAGAATGAATGATTCAGTGACTCACACATTAACACAGTCAAATGCTTCGATCCTGAGTAAATCAGCCGTTTGAATGAATCGTTGGAATCTCAGTGACTCACTCATTAACAGCGTCTTGCTGCCACCTACTGGAGCTTTTCATTTCACATTTCAAGTATTTTTTCATGTTTTAAATAATTTCAAATGACAGTATTCAACGATTTATGTTTAAAACAAAGCATTATTTATGCATTTGTAACCCTCTGAGCTACATTAAACTGTGTAAATACATCTAAATGTCTCTTCAGATGCAAATTCCAGAAATGTTTTCTTATGTTGGAATGAAAGAGACTATAAGTACCAGATGAAGTGCTTCTTATGCTAACCCAAAGATACAAAATGGCAGAAAGAGTTAAAACTGAACACAATCTTGCTGCTCAAACTGTGTATAAACTGTTTTAAATATTTATTTGCTCCTTTTCCATTTTGCATTTACTTGTACTTTTACTTCCAATACTTAATTATGTTTAATATTTACAAAATTATTTTCATACTTAAGTACAATAAATATCACATACTTTTAAAACCTTTACTTACATAATATTCTAAACGGTGACTTCAATTTCTACCAAACAGTTTAATACATACATATACTGCCAGAAGAGTTTCAAGCTATTATTGTAATGTACTCTATGATTGTACTGTATTTCCAATTTATTTGTTTCACCATAAATATCCTTCATACTGAATTATAATACATACTGCACTTAGTTTCTATGTGCCAAGAAAAAAAATTCCAATAACTTTAAAAAGTATTTTTGAATCCTTACTGATAGATCTGTATTAATGAAATCTGAATCTATTTAAATATTCATTACTTGATCCAAACATTTGAGGAAGCTTTCTAGTTTATAAGATATTGGAAAGATGATTTTGCTGATCATAATTTAAGTCTTTCTCATCCAGAGCTCTGAAGTTTAGAAATGATCCGTTGCAGAACGCCCAACGATAGGTTAGTTAATGGCCGCAGAATGATAGCTTTACCTTGTCAGCAATGTTCCCTCTAATTTTATTTCTTGCCGAGCAAAACTTTTCTCTATTGGGCGGACATTTCGTCATTCTTTATACCAGACCTGTACAGCGCGTACACAACAAAGTGTGTTACTTTTAACTTTAATGTGCTATTTATATTTGATTTGACCCTTGATTGAACTAAATTATGTACATTTTACCTGAGAAAATATTTTTACAGTATAATACACTGCCGTTAAAAAAAAAATTGGGATCAGTAAATTTTTAAAATAAGTTTCTTAGGCTCATCAAGGCTGTATCTATTTGATTAAAAATACTGAATATTATTTCACAAAAAATAAAAGTTTTCTATTTTAATATACTTTAAAATGTAATTTATTCCTATAAAGCAAAGCTGAATTTTCAGTGTCACATGATCCTTCAGAAATCATTCTCATATGCTAATTTATAATCAATGTTGGAAACTGTTGTGCTGCTTAACATTTTTTGGGTCCTGTGATATTTTTCAGGATTCTTTGATAAATAAAAAGTTAAAAAGAAGTGTTTATTCCAAATAGAAAATTTTGTATTACAATATACACTATACTATTCAAAAGTTTGGGGTCAGTACATTTTTTCTTATTTTAATTAATACTTTTATCCAACAGTTTCCAGCACTGATAATAAATCAGCATATTAGAATGACTTCTGAAGATCATAAGACACTGAAGACTGGAGGAATGATGCTGAAAATACAGCTTTGCTTCACCAGGAATACATTATATTTTAAAGTATATTAAAATATGAAACTAATATTAGAAATTGCAATAGCCTAATAGTTCACAATATTACTGTGTTTTGTTTTGTATTTTTGATCAAATAAACAGCCTTGATGAGCATAAGTGACTCCATTAAAAAACAAGGTCAATTATTATTTATTAGGTTCATAATATAGGCCTAACATAATATAATATCAAAACAAACTGAAGCTTTTAAACTGAGATCTGCAAGTTAAATATTTTCAACAAAAAAAAAAACATGAACGTGAATTCTTCTATAGCCATCTAAACATCCCTATGAAGTAGAGTTTGCACAATACACCTGTGTGTGACTGTAAATGTCTCTGAGTTTTGTTACCATTCTGTGCCCATCATCCGCTGTTTCCAGCACTTAATCAAGCCTCTCGTTTTATTTCACATCATTGCATTTCCGTTGGCTCTCGATTTAAGCTATTTCATCCGCAACCACTGAAGTATTCGGTTTCTATAGAGACTTATTTGGCGCACATCATTCACTATCTACCTAACCTGTAAACCGCATTCACCGGTTCTAACTCTATAGCGACATTAACTTTATAGTGGTTAACCTAATCATTGCAATTCTTTCGTTTTTACTAGAATACAATCAAATGGCTTTCCCAACTCATTTTTGGGTGTGTGCGCAGATTAGAGGGAACATTGCTTGTCAGACCAGAAAAGAATGATGACTAGTACAGGCACGCCACGTACTTCATAACCAGGACATAGACAGTAATCCAGCAGATTTTCCTGTTTTACACAGCACAGTTTCTTTGTTTGTGTAATACCTTATACACCCATGTTAAGAAGCCACACAGCCTGGTATTCCTGAGTAAGAAAAATTTACAGATACACCCTGATGAATCTTTCCAACAAGCCCTTTAACAAAACATGTTATTTCGGGGTTTTGCTGTAACATCATTGGCAATCTCAATGTTCATAGGCCCAAAACAAAGATTTGCAATGGACTGATTTAAAGTTTTCAGCATGAAGGTATGTCTGAAGAAGCTGTTTCTCTGCAAATGAGCAAAACTGATTTTTAAAATCATGTAATTTCTGTCCACACTGTTTTAAATATGTCTGTTTCTTTCAAGTATCCACAAATAGATTAGAGGGCCAAAATAAAAATCAGGACAGGATAGTGAGTGGGATAACAGTGCTTTAGTTTTAGAATGTGATTTAGAAGAGTTTCAGTCAAATAAATAAAACTGCAGATGAGTTCAAGTGCGTTCAGGTGAGATGGACTTGTCACAAATCTCTTGAAATTGATCAACAATTAGACATTTAGATTGTAATTTAGATTCTATAACATGGAAACAATCCGAACCTTGTGCTTCTGATGATTTTTAATTGCTCTAACATACAGTATGTCTGTCTATTTTTATTAATACTTCTAATGTGGTTTTGTTATGACTTATTATTTTGTATTATTTTTCATAATTCACTTACACCTGTTGAACTAATAAATCAAAATCAAAAAGCAGCTGATAGTTTATCCTACAGGTTTCCTCTGAAGCACTACACTGAGAGCAGTGGTGTATTGTAATGAAGTAATAATACTTTGTTACAGTACTTAAGTATTTTTTGGGAGGATCTGTACTTTAATTGAGTTTTTATATTTCTGCCAACTTTTACTTTTACTCCACTACATTTCTTAATTAAAATGTATACTTTTACTCCGATACATTACCCTGAAGCATATTCGTTACTTACTACAAAATAGTCAGAAGTCAGAAGAACATGGACTGCAGGAAATCAGGTTTGACGAATCTGCAAGTTAGACTCCTAAAAACACCTTTGCTCATGTGCAAACAAGGGCACGCACAACTGCGGATGATTCATTTTCCACTCAAGTCGAGTCTGGGGTGTGCGATACAGCATCGTCTGCAATAATATGGTAAGTGTTGTTGTAATGATGTGCGACCTGACATTATCAAGTAACTTCTAGCTTAAGAGGTAATCACCAAATCACACACAGAGTGGACACATGTTGATTTATTAGTCTATTAAAACTCAAAATTCCAGGCATTCTAAATTGTAGACAGCAAAAATGCCTCTGTATGCTTTTTACATTTATATAATTTAATATAGTTAACTTAATCTATATCATAAGGGCCTTTCGCACCGCAGGAACCTTTTCATAGTACCAGAACTAATTGTGGCACTACCCACTTTTCGGCGTGTTCGCACCGCCGGAACTGGGTGCGATTTTAGTACCGGACTGCCTTTTCGAGAACCAAATTAGCTCCTACTCTGGAGCAGGGTCTAACCAGCACAACTGGTACTAATCGTGACGTAAGTAGACATTGGCCAAACGCGTATGAAAACACCCTCACCCGCCATGATTTAAAACTCCGTGTAAACATACTGTAAACATTGTGTCAACTTATTTCGCAAGTATGGAGAACCGCGATAGATAGACTGACGCTGAAGCGCAGGCACTTTTAGCAAATGTAGCACTCTGAATGAATCAGTCGTTTGAATGAATCGGTTGAATCTCAATGACTCCCTCATTAACAGTCACTTGCGGTCACCTACTGGCGGTTTTAATTTCACATGTCATTTCATGTTTTAAATTATTTCAAATATCAGTATTCAACGTTTTATGTTAAAAACAAAACAATAGGCCTATTTATGCATCTGTAACTGCAGGTTAAATGCATCCATGTCCCCTCTGAGATATATTAAAGGACTCATATGATGTTGCTAAAAAGAACATTATTTTGTGTATTTAATAATAATAATAATAATAATAATAATTTATGCATCTAGCAGACGCTTTTATCTCAAGCGACTTACAGTGCATTCAGGCTAAACATTTTTTACCAGTATGTGTGTTCCCTGGGAATTATTGGATATTTGTCCATATTTTCCTCATAGGAATAAATAAAAATTAACTTGGTTTTCTACCAGTAGTGGGCGTGGCATTGTATCGTTTTAGTGAAGTTTAGCCAAAGTTCCAAAATTATGAAACTTCATCTCATCAAGTAAAGTCAAGTCGTCAAGTCACCTTTATTTATATAGCGCTTTTAACAATACAGATTGTGTCAGAGCAACTTTACAGTATTAATTAGGAAAATAGTGTGTCATTAATGCAAAATTACAATGGTAAACACTCAATTTTCAGTAAAAAATAAAAACTGAATCACCACCAGTGTTGGGCAGTAACACATTACTTAGTAACACGTTACTGTAATTTGATTATTATTTTAGTAATGGAGTAATTTAATGCGTTATAATTTTCAAAATAGTAATTAGAGTATAGTTACAAGCCGAGGTCTCTATACGTTACTGCCGCGTTTCACTGCTGACAGAATGCAGTGTTTTATAATCTAGAGATTGTAAAAAGGATGTAGCACACGCGCTGTTGAGTCAAGTGGAAGTGGATTAGAGACCTGCTCCCGTGAGACCCGACTCAACAGCAGCGCAGCGCGGGGACAAGATGAGCGAGTGCTGCTGCGGGCGGGTAGACACTCGTGTGTGTGTGGGATGTGGGAGAATAAAATGATTCACGGGACTCCCACAAAATAGAAGTATCTAAACAAAATATCTAAAACAAATAAATTGTTATTCATCTATTGCACAAAAGCAACATGAACTAATATAAAATATAAATCATTAACAGGTGCAAGCGTATGCAGAGTTTCTATTTAGGCTATAACACATGTTTGCAGCGCAATGCAGTGCTGAAATGTGAGTGCTCACGAATCCTCTCATTATAACACACAAATTGTATACATTATGAAAGATTCATTATGCATATATTTATTGTGTTATAATAACAGAGATTTGTGAGATTGCGATGAACTGAGATGTCTTTTAGAGATTATAAATGCAGCGCTCTTTGCAGGCATTCTGTCATGCCGAACCATGCACGCAGCAGGTGCTGGCTTTAGTTAAAAATAACAGTGTTCTGTGAATGTTGATGCTTTAATAACAAATATTTATCGGGAGCGTGTATGCTGGGATTTTATAAATTTCATGGAGAAAAAAGTAACGTAACTAGTAATGTAACCAATTACTAATTACTTTTGAAATAAAGCAATCGGAACAGTAACATGATTACTTTTAAAAGGAGTAATCAGTAATTTGATTACATTTTCAGAGTAACTTGCCCAACACTGATCACCATTAGAAAACAGCACAATATAATCCAAACCAACTCAAATGTGCCAATTTACTGCAAACCACATGAAGAACCAGAGGCACTGCTGCAATGTCTGGAATATGGAATATTTCTTGTCTGGAATATTCTAACTCCTTAGGACCGTTATCGCCCCCTACTGTACTGGATGTCAAATTAACCTTACATAGGTGATGAGAAGGATTAAACAAATACTCCCTTCAATCTATGGAGCACTCAGAGCACATGCTCATGATAGCGCTGCGTGTTCAGCTCCTCTAACACTTACAATTAGCTCTTCATGCTCCAGACTGGGTAGAGCATTCCCATTCACACAAATTATATTCTAGACACTAAACCTGAATCATATATATATTTAATTAATTGTCTGGAATATCTGTGCTGTGGTGCAATATGGGAGGTGGGAGAAACCAAGTGCAGAGGATGAAGGGGATTGTTTGTTATTTTAAAATTTGAATGCCTTACCAATGATGGAATTTGTATACATGACTGATAAATAATTTGTTGAATAGCGCATATAGTTATATAGTTTAGTTGTTAGCTTGTGTGATTGTCAATGGTTTTGCCTGTCGCTATAAATGCCCACTAGCTATGGGCCAGATGGGTTAGTATGAGATGGCAGTTGTGGTGTAAGGATGCCGAAAGAGATTGTCACACTTGAAAGTATACCTGCTTTAATAATTGAAGGGTAAGCTCTTTTCTTCCTCATTCATTTGTTATGTGATTATATACCTTGATTGTATTTATTTTATTTTTTTTATAAATGAAAACCTCTATCCAGTAATAAATGTTATGAGCCAATCAGGAGTTGTTTTTTGGTTTGTTAACAGTCCTGTTGAAGGTGGAAGAAAGCATGTGAAGCTAATTGAATGTGACAGCTGAACTGCATCAAGAGAAATTCCATCAGATGAAAAGTTTAGTCTATAGTGATCTTCAAATCTGGCCCACGAGATCCACTTTCCTGCAGAGTTTAGCTCTAACCCTAATCAAACACACCTGACCATGCTAATCAGTGTCTTCAGGATCATTAGAAAATCACAGGTAGGTGAGTTTGATCAGGGTTGGAGCTAGACTCTGCAGCGCATTGGCCCTCCAGGGCAAGAATTGAGGAACCCTGACCTATATCATGTTTGCCTTTTTTTATTCTTTGTGCCTTTTTGTTTCTTCCTCTTCATCTGTGGTATATTCATGTAGTTTTGTTTTTTTTGGCTAAGAATAATTTCCTTTTGCTTTTTGAACTTTGTTTGTTTATGCACAGACAAACTGACTTTAAGGAATAATTCATTTAGAAGCGCTATGACGGTGACAAAAGTTTCTTTATTGTAATGTGGGCTCTGACTATATACATTGAGTGGTAACTTTTAAGGCTCAAATGCAGATCTTATTGCTTGACGGTGTATGAATGTCATGGGTTTCTCACAATCTGCTCTGGTTTTTGCTTTCAGATCCTTCACTTTCCTGGGCATTATATAAGAAACCGTTTACTTCACTGTGGCATTTGGTGAGGTTAAATAGTTTTGGTATTTGTGAGATGTTAGATCTGGGGCCCGTTTCAATAAGGAGGTTCAACAAACCTAACTCGGAGTTGACTTACCCTGAGATGGGAAACTCTGAGTTTTCGGGTTCAGAATGGCTGAATTGAGTTCAATCAACTCTGAGTAGGTTGACTCAGTTTAGCGTGACTATGAAAAGCCATGATCAATTGAGCTCCGACGTTATGATTCACCACGGCAACAGCACCCGACAAAAAGACGTCTGCATACTTCCGAGTCAATACATAACTTTAATTCTTAATCACTGTTATAATATCAAAGGTAAAAATTGGCAGAATGGTCAATTTAATATAAATTTTCATGGTATCCCACAGGCAAAAGAAAAAGTAAAAAAAATTAAGTATTAAAACGTAATTCAATCAGGTAACGCTTTAAGCATAAAAGGTTCATGAGTGAAGGTTACATGACTTTACAAACATTTGACATATTTAATATCATTCCGTGTCTATTTCAATGTGCAGCAGCTCCCCCCCCCCACATAGTCTAATGCTCTTTTCACATAATTAAATGTTCTCTAATCCAAACTGTTGCATTTCTTAGAGTAATGAAATTGGCCTAACATTTGACTTGTACTCAGCCAACAGCAAGAAGACCTGCAAAATAATGAAGAACAGATAAAGAGAAGATGGCCACAATGCCAAATATTGGAAGAATATTAAAATCCAACAGGAAAAAGAATGACTGTTGCTTTTGTACTAGTAGGAAACAAAGATGACCAAATTTAACAGCTGTGGTGATATTTGCAGCATAGCCTATATCTCAAACTGCCTTTTTTATCTGGCATCCTTCCATTTCATACAGTAATCAGCTTAATTTTGATGGGTTTGTGGCAAAGAAACCACAATATTATAAAATGAGCATGAGAACGAGGCACACTTTCCTTACTACTCTGCATGCAGCGGCCTTACTAATGTGCTCTTTCACTTAACCTCCTTTCTGAAACCCTAACTCCTTTTGAATTTCATGCGATTAAGATCAACATTAACTTTATGGATTAACAGCATCTTGGAGGAGCTGAATGTGCTGTTATCCTGTACATTGATGGCAGTCAGCTTGTAGTTGACTTTAACGTGAGGTTTATTCAGGTGAATTCTGGAGAGTTCCAAGCTCTTATAGCTTCATTTGCACTTTCCTTTGGAAATGTGGTGAATGTTTAAGTTAACTTAACTAATTGAAACCTGAACTATGACTCCTGAATTCAGCAGGTTCCAACCACATTATGGATAATACAGCCATGTGTCAATGCAGCCTTTGATCAACCGACACTAATTGGTAAGGAACAGAAGGCAGTGTCAGTCACCTGCATGTGCAAATCAAAAGCCAGTTATGCTTGGTTATATAGGGGTGTGAAATTAGGTAAGCAGTCTTTAGCGATGTTCAGTTTTCACGTTTAAAAAGCTTTAGGGATGGTTGGTCACTGATGCATTGAAGGAACAGAAGGCAGTGTCAGTCACCTGCATGTGCAAATCAAAAGCCAGTTATGCTTGGTTATATAGGGGTGTGAAATTAGGTAACCAGTCTTTAGCGATGTTCAGTTTTCACTTTTAAAAAGCTTTAGGGATGGTTGGTCACTGATGCATTGAATTTAATAAGTCAATAACCCCCCCCCCCCTTTTTAAAAATCTTTATTTATTTATTTTTCTTCCCCTGACTACTTTGCTTGCAAGGCTCTCCACATTTTTTGCTGGGGTGCTTGCTTCTGTCTGACAGGGTTTGTCTGTGGAAAAATATTTAAAAGACCCCCCCCCCCCCTTTTCTCCTCGGTGTGGTTGTAATTTGTTAATTTTTTTTTAACATATGAGTATATATTTTAAGTGTGTGTGTGTATATATATATATATTACACTTTAAAAAAAAAAGCATAGACTTAATTGATTTAATTCTGCTGCCATTTGTAGCCTGTGCCCAATTGTTAGGGTTGCACTTATTTTAGTTCTTTTGGTAGGTAAAGTTAGTGTTGCTTTAATTACTTGTAATGCAGACATGTTTTGTGACCTACTTGGTGTTCTTACTTGATGACTTTTTCCCTTACAGCATTAAAACTAATCCAGAAGTCTCGGCCTGTCATGTGAAGCTCTCCTTGTTTTGGTGACCAAACCTCCGTGAAGACCTGGGGGTGGTATTCCAAAAAGCAGGACATACCCGGATATGTTTGAGGATAAGCTAGCGGGTAACCTCAGCTTTCGGTTCCAAAATCAGAGGTTACTTTCAGGGTATGTAAGCAGGGTTTGAAATTAACGCCTGCCAAATGCGGGTAAAAATCAGCTGTGGCAGGTAACGCTGTCAAATCACTTGCCAATTTGGCGGGTTACTTTTCGTAAATTGTTCTCATTCATTTCTTGGAAGTTCATGCAGGTCAAATCTGCGCAGGTTTATGGCAGATACTGAACTCATGAGACGTCATGACATTATCGAGTATATTGTAAAAACTAAACAAAACGCACCCACAGAGGCACGCATACGTGACGAGAGGACGTCTGGTTAGACCGACATAGGCTTTAGTGCACGTGCACTTTTATAGTGTGCTCTTTTGCTGCATGATTGTGTATCAATATGCATTAACAATGATCACATACTTCAAGAGAAGGAGGCAGAAAATATATATTTATATCAGTTAATCAATATCACACGAAGAGTGCTCTTTTTTTTTTTTTTTTTTATAAATTCAGCATGGTTCCAAATGTGATTTTGTTTTATACAACAGTTCAATAAACAAGTTAATATCTAGAGACTTGTGTTTTAGACACCATATTGGCTGTTTTTGCGCTATTTCTGTGCTATTTCGCCAACAAGAAAACATTCCGAACACAGCCACAGTACTGTTTTGCGTCTCTGAGCAACATGACGTTGTTTTGTTTCTGAATTAATCAACCGTTTAAACGATTCTGTTCAATCGCAGTGACTCACTTAATAGTGACTTGCTGCCACCTACTGGCGGTTCAAATTTCACATTTAAAGTTATCTTCTCTTTTTTAAAAAAATATATTTTTTTTTAAACAATTTCATATATCAGTATTCAACATTTCATGTTTTAAATATCAAAACATTATTTATGCATTTGTAACTGCAGGTTAAAGCATTCTATGTCCCTCTGAGCTGCATTAACATGTGTAAATGTATGTAAATGCCACTTCATATGCATCTTCTGCAAAGATTCATTTTATTGATAGACTTAATTTGTTTAGTAACAGCCTAAATGTATTATAATTGACTGAATAAATGTAAGAGTTTGACTCAAAAGATGATGTACACTTTTAGGAAAAAAATGGCTTTATAAAGGTAAGAATGCCCATAAGTTAAAAATCAATTTAAACTTATTGGAAAAGATTAATTTCTATCACTGCTGTGAACTGACCACACAGAATATGAAGAATATCAAAAACTTTAGGAGTCAGCTGTCCACGGTAGTCCTTAAGATATCAGCACAATAACACACTCAGCAACATATTGTCTAATTATCTTTATCGATAAAATCACAAAATATTGACAAAACAATCTCAATATCGCACACCCCTAGTACTGACAAAATGATTTGCAACGGTCGCTTTGTCACGCCCAGTGTAGACAGCCTCAAACTGTTGGTGTATTTCTGTCTTGTTTTTTTATATATATATATATTTTTTTTGGCTACTAGAAGTTATGAATGGCCGGTAACTTAAATTTAGTAGCCAAATTGGCTGGTGAGTGAAGGTTAATTTCAATCCCTGTATGTAAGTAACCATAGTAACTTGCTCTCTGAAGATAACTTGCTCCGGAGCAGCTTCTGTTCCAGGGTTAGTTCACTTCAGCGCACGTGTGATCTACTGACGAGCCTTCAGTGGGCGTGATGGATAGCGCACAGCATTATATAATATTACAATATGTAATATAGCCTATTATTTATATGTATGAAATGTTAATGATGAAGCACTATTATAAGTAATGTATTATTCTAATGGTTTTTATATTTATTTTATTGGCGTATATTACCATTATCTCTATAAATTATAAAACACGGACAAGGTAGTGTTTAATTTATTATATAATTACATTTTATATCATCTCACACATGGAATGGCATTTTCTATAATGTCTAAATTCTAAATCAAAATACATATTTGATGTGACTTAATATGTAATTGGCATCAAACAAACAATATAATTCATATTCTCAAGAATTAAAGATTAAACAGAAAAAAAATTTAAATGATTGCACAACCATCAATTAGGTGGAGATATGCACAAAACATGTAAACGACCATTGAACAAAAGAAGAAACCGCATGGCACACTTTTTCTTGGCGTCGGTTTCCATAGTGATTTGTCGCTCTGTTGAGAATGTCTTGAGTCTTAACCAGGAACATACTGAGTTGAATGAACTTACTCCCGGATGCGTTTTTGGAACCACATACCTCGAGTAAGCAAGGTTTGGGGTTAATCAACCAAAAGTTCAGGGTTTAGCTGACGGTAAGTTAACTGTGCTTTCTGGAATACACCCCTGAGGGTCTACCAACAAATGTTCTTGGAACAAGGGTGCAGAAAAGGCACAATATTGTAGTCCCTTGTCTACACTAATATTAATGCTCTTTAGACACCATGTTTGTCCCCTGGATTATTCCTGCTGCACATCCAGGCAATCATGTAGACCTAGTAGTCCCCCCCCCCCACCCCCATTCACAGCTGTCTGGCAATTCCAGAGTCCTAATACTGGCTTTATTCCAGTTGTTACCTCACTCTACAAGTCTTGGGTTTGACTGACCAAGACTTGACCAGAGAACACAAACAGCAGGTTTCATTTAAATTTCTTCATTAATCCCCAAAATGTTGTGTATATGCAACAATCTTTTGATTTTCATGTAGTCAACATCAACTTAACATGTACTATGTCTTCTAGGTGACCTGGGAGTTGGATGTGCTGCTGTCCTGTTCCTTGTCAGTGACTTGGTCTATCTCTCCCCCCCCCGATAGACCATGTCACTGACAGCTTCAGCATTCATCTAGGTAAGTTTCATTCCTAATTGGCTCTTCTTGCCTCATTTGATCTCTGGAAATGTGGAGAGCTTTATTCAGGAAATTGTCAACTGCTTGAATGTCAGCTTTGGCTTGTCGCAATTTGTGCATATTGTTTTCTTTACTGGGTTCAGCCATGTTCCTCGCCAGCCTCTGATTAACCAAATTTCGTTTCAATTTCTCCCACTTTTGACATTCTTGCAGTAGCTGCAGATTATTATTTTTTGGTCCATGTAGACCAGAAGAGGTGTGCCATGTTTAATTTTTGCTTCCATGTGAATAACCGTTCTTTCACAAACTCCTGGTGGCTTGATTGTTGGATATTTCATTGGCAGATGATTTGTAGTCAGAGGCTCCAAGTCATTTTGGTCATTTGATGGTTTAGTAATTGTTCGTCGTTTATAATGGTTTCAACTAAACAAAATTGTGAAATTCAAAACCATACAAAACTTTAAGCTGCATTTGTCATTCCCATACTCCACCTTGATGAGATGCTGATTTAGTATTGCATTTCACTTTTTATTCCTTTTTGAAAAGAGCTTTAGGTATTTTGGGCTGATTTAACTATTGAAAAGCTGCTTTCAGCTCTCTTTCAGTCCTAATGAAGTTTGTACCATTGTGTACAAAGAAGAATGTCCCATCTTTCTGCCGCTTATATTCAAATTTCTCATTTAAAAACATTGTGCACAAGGTTGCAGAACTTCTTGGATCAATGAAAATATGTCTGTGCTTTTTTTATTTTTTTATTATTTTTTTAATTAAACTTCCTGTTTTTTGGACTTTTTCACTGGAACCAGAGCTGGCCCATGGCATAAGTCAAGTCACCTTTATTTATATAGTGCTTTATACAATACTGGTTTTCAAAGTTGCTTTAACACAAAACTGTCACCAAGGACGTCCTTCTGATTCAGAAAAAAAAAATGGGAAGAGAAAGGGGCTAGATAAAGGCATGTTAAGAATAAGTAATCTAAAGGCTATGGTGTGAGCTAATGTTAGCTAGCTAGTTAATTAACATAGCTTAGGTAGCTTTTTAAAATTACTTTTTTTAGGAAAGTTCATGATTGATTTAAACATCCATAAATAGCCTTTAACATCTTAATATATTATAATGCAACATTACTTGGCTAGTTTTAGATTTTAAAGTATTTATCATGTGTAAACATTATTTTCCTGGGTGCATATTTTTGTAATAAAAATAAGCTTCTGTTCCATAAACTTGGTAATAACTTGACATTATCTACATTAGCCTACCGTTGGGGTCTTTGCTATAATATTCTGATTTCATTATGCCTCAATTAGCTATAGAATTTTTTGTGTGTGTACAGATGGCTTGCTGTGTTTAATTTGTAAAATAACATTCTTTGTTGGAGCTCTGAAGTATTTTGGAGGTGGGGCACAACCAACGCCACCAACCCCAAGTGCCAGTGCTACAGCTGATGTTCCAGCAGGTGAGTTGTCAACAATCCCAGATCAATATAGTTATATGGGTAGCCCATGAGTTTTGTAGAATTTAATGAAAATAAAACCTTTTTTTGGCACAGGCGGTTGCGTTACCTTCTAATATGACATCTAACATGGCTGGCTATTATTATTATTATTTTCATCTTTCATCATGCCCATCCTCTGCAGGTGAGGAGCACTTACCAGCACTTGAATGCACTGATCCTGCTGTTCCTTCCATGTCTAATTGAACCTCAGTGGATGTGGCAGGTAAGTTAATATCACAACCATTTGTATTTGCTGTAGAATATCACATTTCTAATTCATGTAATTTTCATTTGCATGTCAGAATTCTTTGTACTTATTTGTGAGAGATGGAAACTAGAGTCTGCGACTTGGACTCTAGTTGCACTTAAGTTGCAAAGATAAAGACTTGTGACTTGACTTGGACTCGTGAACGGCTGACTCGAGACTTGACTGACTCATGATTTGTGAGACTCGAAAAAAACGTAAGTCAATCATATGACATTCCCTGTTTACTACCCCACATGGCAGCATCATACACACAAATACAAATATTTAAAAAAAATGCAAAGTTACGGATGACACACAGCCTGTTAACCGACTGTAAGAGTTTTGACAGATTAATGCTTCCTGATTAATGGAAAAAACAAACATAAGATCGTGTACAAGTCACATTTTATTGCTACATTCAGAAACGTAAAATACAGGTAAATAAAATGGTTTAAAAACATTCTGTATAAAATTGAATGATTTCAATACAAGTTTGTGCGCTTTTATACAGAATTTCTTGTTCATTTATTCAAAACTAAGTAATTAGTTTTAATATTTGAAAACTGATTTAGCCTCATACACTGTTAACCATCTAAAAGAACTATTGCTAAAAACAGAACAAAGACTTGAGTCGTGACTTGGACCTCAGAGACTTCTGAACATGTCTGCCATTTGCCATTTAATAGCTGCAGAAAAACTGTACTCTGTGTGATTTATAGATAGTTAACTATATTAAATTATATAAAAAGCATACAGAAGTGTTTTTGCTGTCTACTTTTTGAGAATTGAGAATGCCTGAATTGAGTTTTAATAGACTAATAAATCAACGTGCATGCACTCTGTGTGTGTGTGATTTGGTGATGGCCTACTTGACAATGTCAGATCACACCTCATTACAACCACACTTACCATACTATCGCAGACGATGCTGTATCGCGCACACCCCAGACTCGACTTGAGTGGAAAATGAATCATCCGCGTTGTACTTCGCTACATTTTAAAACGCATTAATTATGGAGTAAAAAAAAATCGCTCCCTGGAAACTACTGCAGTAAGTTAATGGGCAGGAGAACTAACTGGCGTTAAAATCACACGAAAGATGGAGACGGCCAAGATGGGCGTTATGGTGCAGACTCGGCTGAAAACGAAACCCTGTCATACTCCGCTTCAGTGGAAATGAAGAAAATGAAGTGAACACCTGGCCATAATTAAGCTCTATTATGCAGTGTAAGCTGTGTTTGCCTAGGGAGACCAAACTAGCAGCTTATAAAATCTCGACATCAACCCTTCACAAGGATGTAGAGGTAAGCTAAATGCTTGCACTGGTGGTTGAAATTAAGCTTTGAAAGTTTAGCTAAAGGTTTTGCACAAATTAGCCAAAAAGACAGTGTTGCAGGGTATGCGATAATATCGTAATTGTTTTTGTGAGATTTGACGTTGGTTTTTGGCAAAATACTGATAAACAAAACACTCCAGCGGAGTGTCAGGAAGTCTATTAGATTATTATTAGAGTGCGTTCTTTCACTGCATGATTCAGTCTGTTAAAATGCATTTAGAATGGTCACAAAATTGAAGATGGGGCAGAAAATGTATATAATTTCCTATAGTAAATCAATATTACACGAAGAGTGCCCTTTTTTTCCCCCCTCAAATCAACATGTTTACATAGTTTATTGAACTGTTGTAAAAAAAAAAAAAATCTAAGTTAATTAAGAGACTTTAGTTTTAGACACCATATTGCCTGTTTTTGCTCCATTTCGACAAAAATAATTCCAAACACAGCCACAATAGCAGAGTTTTGCGTCTCTGAGCAATGACTGTTTAGTTCCTGAATGAATCAACCGTTTAAATGATTCCGTTCAATTGCAATGACTCGCTTATTAACAGTGACTTGCTGAGACCTACTGGCGGTTTTAATTTCACATTTAAAGTATTTTTAAATTACTAATTTTTTTTAAAAATGTATAATTCCAAATAAGTATTCAATATTTTGTCATATATATATATATATAATATATATTATATATATATATATATTATATATATATATATACAGTGGGTACGGAAAGTATTCAGACCCCCTTAAATTTTTCACTCTTTGTGATCTTGCAGCCATTTGCTAAAATCATTTCAGTTATTTTTTTTTTCTCATTAATGTACACACAGCACCCCATATTGACAGAAAAACACAGAATTGTTGACATTTTTGCAGATTTATTAAAAAAGAAAAACTGAAATATCACATGGTCCTAAGTATTCAGACCCTTTGCTAGA
>JADLZM010037975.1:325024-354245 GCA_018148995.1 Sinocyclocheilus maitianheensis | reverse complement strand
GGAACACTTCCCATAACACCCGATGTACTTGCTACATCGTTAGAAGAATGGCATCTACGCTAATATTAGTCTGTTTCTCTCTTATTCCGAGGTCACCGTTGCCACCAGATCCAGTCTGTATCCAGATCAGATGGTCACTGCAGTCACCCTGATCCAGTACATATTCAGACCAGATGGTGGATCAGCACCTAGAAAGGACCTCTACAGCCCTGAAAGACAGTGGAGACCAGGACAACTAGATGAGCCCCAGATACAGATCCCCAGTAAAGACCTTGTCTCAGACAACCACCGGGACAAGACCACAGGAACCAGATGTGTCCTCTGCCCAATGTGACTTTGCTGCAGCCTGAAATTCAACTGCTGGTTTCATCTGGTCAGAGGAGAACTGGCCCCCCGACTGAGCCTGGTTTCTCCCAAGGTTTTTTCTCCATTCTGTCACCGATGGAGTTTTGGTTCCTTGCCACTGTCGCCTCTGGCTTGCTTAGTTGGGGACACTTCATTTCCAGCGTTATCGTTGACTTGATTGCAAATGATTGCAAAGATACTATTTAAACTGAACTGAGCTGGATGATGATGAACTTCCTTTAACTGAAAAATGAATGTTTACTATTGTCACTTTGCATTATTGACACACTATTTTCCTAATTAATGCTGTTCAGTTGCTTTGACACAATCTGTATTGTTAAGAGCGCTATATAAATAAAGGTGACTTGACTTGACCCAGTATAAAGCCAGTTTGATCATCTGATATAATGGATGGAAGATGAGCCTCTAACCGTTTGGCCAGTACTTTAGCTAGTACTTTAACATCATTATTAATTAGGCTAACAGGTCTGTAGCTGCCACAAATTTTAGCATCTTTGTCTTTCTTTAATATTAAGGAAATCAAAGCTTGGTTTAAAGATGACGATAAGAAGCCTTGATCTAAGGAATGATTGTATAATTCTAATAATAAGGGGGATAACTGAGTGGAAACCTTTTTTTTAAATTCCGCAGGGAAGCCGTCAGGGCCAGGAGCTTTGTTGTATTCCATGGTTAAAATGCAGGAGGCTATCTCCTCCAAGTTAAGAGGCTCATCTAGGCTATTGGCTATATATGGGCTTATTTTAGGTATTTCTAATTGAGAAAGGAAAGACTGAATAGCAGCCATGTCCAAGCAGGCTTCTGACTTGTAAAGATTAGAATAAAAAGAACTAAACTCTGAGTTTATTTGAACCGGATCTGTAATAAGGTTATTTGAGGAATCATACACCTGTGAGATTAACTGGGAAGCAGTTTGACGTCTGAGCTGAGATACTAGAAGACGGCCAGCTCTATCTCCATGCTCATAATAGGTTGCTCTTGTGCATTTTATCAGAAACTCCGCCTTGTTTGTTGTCATTAAGTCAAATTCAGTTTGTAGTTTTAGCCGCTGTGTCTCCAAAACAGGGTTTGGTGACCTGGCATGTAGCCTATCTACATCTAAAATTTTGTCAATGAGTTCCTGCTTTTTTTAATTTCCTAGCTTTAATCCAATATGCATTAAAATAAATAATCCTTCCACGTATAAAAGCTTAAAATGTTTCCCATAGAAGTGATGGCGAAACCGATTCTGATTTGTTGGTTTCCAGAAAGAAATCAATGCTCCTAGAGATATAATCACAAAATTCTTTATCAGTCAACAACCCGGTATTAAGCTTCCAGCCTCCAGCATGTCTACATAAGTTTTGGGGGAAAGAAAGGTCTAAAATGTGTGGGGCATGGTCTGAGATGATTATCGCTGAATATTCTGTGGACTTAACTAGAGATAATAGAGCTTTGTTTATAAAAATAATAATCAATATGCGAATAAACATGATGGACATTCGAAAAGAAAGAAAAATATTTTGCAGTTGGATTAAGGAAGCGCCAGGGGTCTACACATCCCAATTGATCCATTAGAGATGAGAAGGACCTAGACCAGGGGTAGGCAAGTTCGGTCCTAGAGAGTCCTGCAGAGTTCAGGAACTCACGTGCCTATAGCCTTAGTAATCCTGAAGACATTGATTACCTTGTTCAGGTGTGTTTGATTAGGGTTGGAGCTGAACTCTGCAGGACTGCGGCTCTCTAGGACCGAACTTGCCTACCCCTGACCTAGACATTGACGTAGGAGCTGATGACTTGGGTTGTGAGTGGTCTAAATTTGGGTTGACTGTGCAATTAAGATCCCCACCTAAAATAAGGTGGTGAGTATCCAAATTTGGAAGGTGGGAGAAGAGTGCGGTCATAAAAGCAGGGTTATGATAATTAGGGGCATACACATCTCCAAAAATATATGCGGAGAGGTTCAAACAAAGTTTATCTCCGATTCCTTAACACAGGATGTCTGACCTTTCTTGTTTGGTACAGAATTCCAGATACTATTACTTAGCGCCCATCAGGATCGGAAAATATATTGTGTGGGACAAACTTAATTTAATTAATTAATTAATTAATTAACTTAAAAAATTAATTAATTAATTTTTAAAAAATTATTCAATTGGGGGTTCAAACCTATACTCACAACTCTGATGCTCGTATTTTTGAACATGACGAGAAGCCAGAACATCAATTCACCCAACCGGTTAACCACATACCTGTCAACTCCTAAAACTTGAATATACACCCAAAAACAGCTGTCAAAGCTTAGTTATGTACAAAGTATATAATGTACAAAGAATATATACTGTATATTCTATGTATATATATATACACACATATATATATATATATAAAAAAAGGTACATTTAAATTTGGTAAATTAGTATGTAAACAACCCGTCACAAGACGGTACTTCCAACAAGGACCAGGCGGTGTAGCTTTTATAATCATAAACAGAATAGCTTCAAGAATGTGCAACACAAAATCTATATAATTTGGGGATGTATGAGTAATATCAAAATAAAGCTAAGGCGCTCATAGTGTAACAGTCCAATTTTCCTTCAAGCTAAATTATAAGTAAAATGAGAGGCGGACAAAGTACTCAACTCTATTACTTGAGTGAAAGTACAGATACTGCTGGTCAAATATTACTCCATTACAAGTAAAAGTTGTAAAGACAGATTTTTACTTAAGTAAAAGTACAGAAGTACTTGCTTTTAAAAGTACTTAAGTATCAAAAGTAAATTTCTTTTTTATGTCAATGCACTGTTTTATTGTTGTACGTAATACTTGCTATACTTCTGAAGCAACTTAGAATACATTACACCTGCTGAATACACTGACTAGCTTGTAGTATATTTGGAATAAAGAGCTTTTAGAATGTTAAAAACCTATGGGAAAAAAACAAAACAAAAAAAATTATTTAACACCCCCACAAAAGCAGGATGGTAGTGATCTCACACAGTTCTGACAGTGTGTGCACACAACACATCTATGTGTAGCCATTCATCCACATTTGAACAGAGTGGACAGTGAAATCCTGTAAATACAGAGTGATAAGGAAGGAAAAAAATCGAACCTGCTTTAAAACCCAGCAACACAACTGTAGCTGTACAACTTTACAACAGAAACACTGCTTTAACAAATAATCAAAACAGCAAGACTTATTTGACATCAAAACAAACATGTTAAATGCTGTCTAATCGCTCTCATGGTACTTTGATGTCACACACAGAACAGTCTGTGCAGTGCTGCTTCAAGTCCAACACCTATTGTGTTTTATTAGGAGACGCACAACAGTTCTTCTGTGGCTTTATAGGTAATATTTTCACTTACACCATTTAGCAAAATCAGACAATATTGTGTCTAATATATACCACAATATTAACTTCTTATTATAGAATTGTTTGCAACTGGTCAGTGTTCAAAAAATGCTGGGAAATCACTTCATGTAGCCCTACAAGAGTGATTACTGATAAACTGTCTGAAAAAAAGAAAGTCACATTTTAGAGAAGAAAAAAAATCACCCACTGACTTTCAAAGCTGCTACATAGTAACGACTTTCTACTTCGAGGACCTTGATAGAAATGTAGTGGAGTGAAAAGTACAATATTTGTCTTTCAAATGTAGTGAAGTTAAAGTCATAAGTTCCCAGAAAAAATAATACTCAAGTAAAGTACAGATATTCAAAAAGTGTACTTAAGTACAATACTCAAGTAAATGTACTTAGTTACTGTCCGTCCCTGAGAACTACATACTGTCTTTATACTATTTACAGTAGCTTGTACCTGTTGAATTCAACGATCCCGTTTTGGAAATGTGTATTAGTCCACAGTGTGTGTCCAGGACTTAATTAGGAAACTTCTGGTGATAGAATGATTCCGCTGCCTCAGGGGAATCGAAGATCCGTTCCACATCATTACAACTCGAAAAAGCGAGCAGGGTACAGCATTCCAAAGCGAGCTCCTTGCTTGTAAAGTAGGCTCTTAATCTTGTTGAAAGCCACGCGTTTCTTCGCCAGCTCTGTACTGAAGTCCTCGTACATCTTGATTTGGTGACCCTTGTAAGAAATGACCTTGTGAGATTTAGCCCACCTCATGACAGTTTCCTTGACAATGTATCGGTGAAATCTAATGATCAGTGGACGTGGAGATTCCTCTGTACGAGGTTTGGGCCTCAGGCTACGGTGGGCGTGATCCAGCTCGGGTGGCTCTGCAAGGCCCTCGCCAAGAAATTCGGACAGCAGCTTGGTCATGAACTCCCTTGTGCTCTTTCCCTCAATGCCCTCCAGTAGGCCTACCACTCGTATGTTATGGTGCTTTGAGTGAGAAACCAGATCTTCTACGTTAGCTTTAAGTGCCGTGTTTTCCTTTTCCATGATTGTGAGTTTTGATTGAAGAGCATTTACATCTTGCTCGACCCGAGTTATTCAGTCGCTATGATCTGAGAGACCCGATTCCATTTCGCTGATTGTCGCTGCCTGTGTTGTCAGGGTTGCGCCAATTGATTCGATTGAGGACCAGATTGGTTGCAGAGAACTATTTAAAAGTGCAACGAACTCTCCAGTCATGTCTTTTCTGAATTTTTCGAGTTCCTTAACTAGAGACTTGATTGCGAGCTGCGCAGATACGGACTCGTTATCTGCCATTTTGCTGCTTTCTTGACAGGTCTGCGCATGTTGAACTTGAGTCTGTTGCTTACCACCAGTCCTCGTAGACTTGCTCATTTTGAATTAAAATTCTGAAGACGGGGTGTTTCAAAAATGAAAAATGGATGTAATGAGTTCGATGTATTGAAAAAATAGGGTGTATTATAAAAGGATTACATGAAATAATGCGGAGCTTAGACACCGTGCGTCCTAACGCCGCATTACCAAACCGGAAGTTTATCGGGAGCGTGTATGCTGCGATTTCATAAATTTAATGGAGAAAAAAGTAATGTAACTAGTAATGTAACTAATTACTTTTGAAATAAAGTAATCAGAAAAGTAACGTGATTACTTTTAAATGGAGTAATCAGTAATTAGTAATTTGATTACATTTTCAGAGAAACTTGCCCAACACTGGATTCGAAACACCCATGTCACGTGACTAACGCCTGTTTCGCACATACTCCGTCTGCAGTGCATATGTGGTCCGAGTGCTTACGTATGCGGCGGTGCAGAAGCAGCACGGACTCATTGTGCTTTCACACAGGACACGTTTGCAGTCCGCTCATGATCCACGGCTGTTTAACACAAACACAACATTTATCCATTATTTTGATTTCAAATACAAACATAGTTAGCCTAAACTGAAAGTGTTTTTTCAGCATTGTGATCCTCTTTTATCACAGTACAGTTACACAATCTTTCAGACATATTCACGTTTAAACTCAATTAATATAAACAGTGTATTAAATGCATTTGGCTTCTAGATTTGTATATTAAGGTGCTCAAGCAAGTGAAAACACATTTGAACACAGCATATAGCTTTCTTGTGTTAGGTTATCACAAATATTTTAAATTAAAACTTACCACTGACAGAAACAGTTGGCTCTCGTGCCTTTTACATTTAAATCTTTATTACAAACAAAGAACTTTTTTTTTGTTTTTCTACCTCCACAAGGCACAAGTGCATATGTTGCCTTGTTTATCTAAAAGTGCACTTTTATTTGTTTCAAACCTAGCCAAAAGCCTGTGAAACACAGTAGACTTTAATTATATCTATTTATTGTGAAATTACAAAATTTCCGTGTCAATCCATGTTAATTTTTACCGCGAACAATGCGCTGTCACTTTAATTCAGCGCATGCAGCACAGCAAAAATAGACTCGGTGCGTAAACGATCGCTGCACTGCTGTAGCGCACTGCCGGACCGCAACCGCGTGCAGCGTGAAAGCTCTAATCCTTTAACATGGGTGTGTAAAAAAAACGCAATACACACGCACTGCAGACGGAGTATGTGTGACCCCTTATTTACACTGCACACATCTGCGGCACGTTACGGCTCCGAAGAGGTTTTGTTTCATCCTCCACGCGGTCCAACTCACACCAGAAGCGGATCAGAAGCGCAGCAGCAGGATTCGCGAGACCACGTGATTTGCCTGTCAGATGTTGTTTGGTTGCTCATTGTCCTTGTAAAAAGGATTTGTGATGTCATATAACACCATGTGTTTTTGTATTTCGAGGATGAATCGCTTGTAGTCGTCCATTTCTGGCCTCCTGCCAAAGATATGTGACAGTGAAATACAATCGGGAGTCTGTACAGGGTGTTTATTTTGAAATTGACATGATTTTTTTACTTTTATTTTGTATTTGCTGTGCGGTTTGGAGGCGGCGTCCATCAAAAATAGAATAGGCGCCTATCTTTAGCGAAGCAGCATGGACAGCCGCTTCTGGGACACTTTTGAAAGGTGCCCCCGCGCGTCTGGTGCAGTGTTGCCAACTTAGCAATTTTGTTGCTAGATTTAGCAACTTTTCAAACTACCCTAGCAACTTTTCTTTCAAAAAGCACCTAGCAACAAATTTAGCTATTTTTAAAAAGTTTTTGGCAACTTTTTCAAAGTGACTCAAATGATAAAAAAGGCACATATTTACATCTAAATTACACAAAAAGAGGAAACCACCGAACAGCTAGCCAGCCAAGCAGCACATCAACCTGGAGAGAGCTGGAGAAAGATGCCTAACAGTACAAACATCAAATGTGCATTAAGTTGCTAGTTCCAATTGGTTAATAATAAATGCACATTTATGATACAGCATGTTATTAGCTTGTATATATAATTGTTGTTCAGTTAGGTACACTGTAAGAAAAAAATATGTGGAAAAATAAATACGTATTGTTCCTTCTTATAAACAGTACATTGTGTCCTATTTTTACAGACTTTTGTGTAGCACACTAACTACCAGTACACTGCTTAAAACTATAATTGTTCAGAATGTGCAGTTTTACTAGTTAATATTAAAATACATAAAATGTGTTGTTGTAAAAAAAAAAAAAAATCCGATCATAAAGATGTGCTACTTATGTTACTTTTACAAATTAAAATATTTTATGTTTATAATATTTTTATGAACAAATAACATTTAAAAAATGTATTTTTCACTGAGATTTGAGTATAATCTCGTTGTGTATTCTACGTAAAAACGCTGTTTTGTGTCATGGTTATGCAATGACGTCATCACGCAATGACATCACAATGACATTTAGCAACTTTTAGCAACAAATGGATCTGCCTTTAGCAACTTCCCCTGAAAATTAGTTGGCAACACTGGTCTGGTGTAAACACAAGCATTGACTAGAATGACCGCGATCAGTTCCGGTAGCTGCGTCGGAGCCGTAACGCGCTGCAGACGTGTGCAGTGTAGATCAGGGGTCAAACAGGCGTTAGGCGAATCAAAGCATGTCACAAGTGTTTTGAGACCCGAATCTGCTTTTGATCAACAGGGTCGGGAACAAACCAGACAATCACACATCTGTCTTAACCTAACTCCCGCAAAGTGTAAAAGTGGAGTTAATGCAGCAGAACAATTCATATATAAAAATCTTTATATGTAAAAATGCCAGACGTTGTGGCTTGATGTCTTTTATTAATGTTATTTTTTTTCATGACCAAAATAACATATTCACAAAGAGTTCATTCAATTGTCAGAGAGATGTTACTACACATTACAAGAACAGAACAATAAAAACCCAACTTTTAAATATTTACTATAACTATACACATGCTTCATCTGGGATTCAAACCTATACTGACAGGTTCTGACAACATGCCAATCGTGCACACTAACCCCCCCCCTCACCCTCACCCTCACCCTCACCCTCACCCTCACCCTCACCCTCACCCTCACCCCACCCCACCCCACATCACATCACATCACATCACATCACATCACATCACATCACATCACATGGTAAAATGATGAGCACAACATAAGTGTCCCTGCACCACAAAAGCAGTGTTAAGTCGCTGGGGGATATTTGTAGCAATAGCCAACAATACATTGTATGGGTCAAAATTATTGATTTTTCTTTTATGCCAAAAATCATTAGGATATTAAGTAAAGATCATGTTCCATGAAGATATTTTGTAAATTTCCTACTGTAAATATATCAAAACTTAATTTTTGATTAGTAATATGCATTACTAAGGACTTCATTTGGACAACTTTAAAGATGATTTTCTCGATATTTAGATTTTTTTGCACCCTCAGATTCCAGACTTTCAAATAGTTGTATCTCGACCAAATATTGTCCTATCCTAACAAACCATACGTCAATGGAAAGCTTATTTATCCAGCTCTCAGATTATGTATAAATCTCAATTTTGAAAAATTGACACTTAAGACAGGTTTTGTGACCTCAGTTTCAGTGTTTCACAAAGCCTCGCTCTGCCCACCACTACATAAGGGCAAAACAAAGCAACAGAAAACATGTAACAGTAAACAATAAACCAGCAACCAAAGACAAATAAAATCAGGCTTATATGGATGAGATAACAAGGTAAATGGGACACAGCTGAATGTAATGAGGCTTGATAGTCAAGGCAAAGGGTGATGGGAACTGAAGTCCAGAGAAACAAACAAAACTAAGAAGCCTGCCCTCTAGTGGCTATACTGAGCACAGCAACTAGACGCTGTGACAAGGGCCCTCTGTGTTTCTGTTTCTTTTAGTCACAGAGTAACTTAACGTGGGCATTAACCAAAAGGCAGTTACCTAATGTTTTGGAGTTAGCTGAACAACTTTCATGTGCCTCTGGTCTAAAAATCTATATTTTTAAATGAATTCAATTTGTGATATGGAAAATATAAAGGCAATCAAAAAATGTTTTTAGATTTCATTTGTGAAAATAGGCTTCACAAATTAAAAAGAGAGGTAGGCTGCTTTCCAAAACCAGAGGTGAAGTTGGCCTTGATTTCTTAGATTTCGCAGACTCTTTAATCACCTTTAAAGAGACCTGATGCTTTGCGAATCCATTGTCATAATGGTTTTTCATTCCAAATAATATCTTTAACAAACTTGGTGGCCTGTCTTTCCTATTGAACTGCAAGTTATTGACTGGCAAGCATTGCCTTATCTAATTTTCAGCAGTAATGCCTTCTCTCTTGGAAATCATGTTTTGTCCCTAGCTTTTCTGTTCACAAAATTCTCCTCTGGATCAACTCTGATATAACTATCACTTTTACACTTCACAATACTATGCGGCCACATAGAAACTACTGATAATCATAAGGTTAGAAATAGTTAAGTATGTTAAGTGATAGATATGTGTATTTTAAAACACTGCAGCAATTCTTTATTCCCCTGCTGTCCATGTCAACATACATTTTATTCCTTGCATTTATCTCCCAGTGTTACTGTTCTTTCTCTTTGTTAGACACCAAAAACTGAGGCTGAATGGCACCAAAATGTCAGAGATTTTGAAGAGAGGTGGCCGTTTCCACATTGTCTCGACATATCCAGCCTCCTGCTAAGAGTGGTAGCCTCTTCCACAACTACAAAGAAAGGATCTCTGTAGTGATGGCGGCAGCTGTGGATGCAAACTAGTTTATTCATGCAAATGTGGTGGCAGGGTGTCTGACACTGGGCTGTTTACCTCTGTAAAGAGATGCACCAGGGGCTTCTACAATTTCCTCCACCCAAACCATTGCCCAAAACAAATAAAGTGATGCCTTATGTGATTATATGGGTGATGAGGCATGTCCACTAAGAAATGACCTAATGAAACAATATCCATATAGAGACATGGGCCATGATCAGAGGATTTTTAACAATCACCTCTCAAAGGCACGGAGAGCGATAGAGAAAGCCTTTGACGTCCTTTCTAACAAGCTACGGGTGTTTGGATCCACCATCTGCTAAGAGCCAGACAAGGTGGTTAAGATCACCATGGCTTCCCTTTGTGTCCACAATTTTCATTCGGGAATGCAAGTCAGATGCATACACTCCACCAGTCTTGGCAGATTGGGAAAACTCCAACCACAATGTTGTTGAAGGAGCCTAGCATAGATATGGGATGGGAGTTTTACAGCTGCTGAACTGTAATGATACACAACCCAAACATCAATGCTAAAGAACAAAGAAATGTCCTTAAGGATTATTTCACTCCACCTGCAGGTCATGTTTCCTGGCAGGAGGATGAAATTTGAACATTGTAGAAAAGTAACAGACATTCAACTATATATATCTATCACCTGGAAAAATTTGAGTACTTCACATTTGCAGATGTTTAATATGCATAGTTTGTCGAGGAGCTCTGATCGATTCTGTTAGCACTGTACCTACCACTTTTTAATTTCTGTGGCAAATATATTTTATATTTATGTAATGTACATATAATGAACACATTTGTGAATAAAACTGATAAATCACAGCTTCTATTTTAAAATTGCAGTTCCTCTATTCCCTTATTATTTTTAGCAGCAGTTATTTTTTGTGTAGCCTGTGCCAGTCCGCCTGCTGTAGTTCCGACCTCTCACCGAGTCCCTTCGTGGTCACCAAATTTCTACCTTGTGGAAAAAGGTAGCAAAAGTCACTCAAGTCTCAGAGTTCCAGGTGCCAAAATTAGACTTAATTGCTGGAGACAACACAGCCGAGATACCTGCAGAATATCTCAATTGGTCCATTACAAATTCTCATTCTTACACATTTCTGCTATCAGCTGTTGCCCAATAAACTTAAATAAAAAAAAAAGTTTTACATAATTAATTATCAGTCCTCTTAGCTTCTTTCTAATAGTGGGATCCTGTCAGTTAGTCCTTTTTTAAATAATAACCTTTCATTTCTATTTCGCTAGGGATGTACACATGTCATGTGAACTATTAGGGCAGTTTAATAAATGATTGTTTGCAACATATGGCCCTCACCTTTATACACATTCACGCAAAATATTTCAGAGTGGCCACAACATATGATCACATTCCAGTGTTTCACAAGTGAATATGCCATGACCTCAACATGCTATGTTGTTCCCATGAGTTAATATGTCATATCACATGTCTCAAGTATAATTCCAAAGACATCATTTACATGAACAGATTACATAATCTCTGATGAAATTCACAGGTTAAATGTTATGAAAGAATCAAACTATATAAACCACACTGAAATCTTATGTCAACCTCTTGGTTAGAAAAATGGTGCATTCAAATGCATTCAAACTCAGAACTGCTCAGGTAATTTACATAAACTGCATGTAAAAGCATAAACATCTTGTACATCAACTTTAAATAAAGGGAGATTCTGTTACTAATATGACAGTATCACACAGAAACATGCAAAAATCTGATACTGGGTTACAAGTTATATTAAACATACTGCCAGGCATATAAAAAAAGTGCTTAACAGTGCACGATGCACAAATTGCTATCGCTTAATGCCAGAATAATACCATATACACTTATGATAAACTCTTCGACTGGCAATTATCATTTACTTAATAAACTAACATTTAAGGTAACTCACATTCCTTCATAGATGCACACTTTCACACACGCAGTCCAGCTCACACTGTTTTCACCCTCACTCTCTATTTCTTGCTAATGAATGGTAGCACATGAGCACAGACCAGGCCTTTCTAACATGTTATTTCAAAAGTTGAAAAATATTTGACTAATTCAGCAGCATTTATTTCACCACTATTATGTGTGTTTATCCTTAACTTTTGCTTGTTTGTAGTTTTTAGGCCATTTAGCAGTTGGTACAGATATTGTCCACGTGTGTCCACATATGTTCATGTGATCAATGTTCCAAAACCACGTTTCATGCGTTTCATATGTGTTTCAAATATTTCACATGTGATTTTAACATGTGATTGCACATGTGAAGTTCATGTGGTTTTTCTGTAAGGGTCTTCATTTTAAATGGACAGCAATATGAACAACATATAATATATATAATATATTGTATTTAAAAACATATGTAATCATGTAAGCAAATTGCAAAAGCAAAAATGTCAGCAAAAATGTTTCATTGAGGTTTATAACATTTAAAAATGCAATGATCTATATGCATTTCACAGATTTCTATGTAGGCCTACACTAATTATATAAAACTAAACTGTTAATTATATAAAACTATACTGTCAGTGCACCATAGTTATAAAAATTTTGTAGATCAAGGCATTCAATTCATAGGAACGGAAACCCATTGAAAAGATTAGGCTTAAAATATTCCTTATCCTGTGGCTTTATCTAGTGGACAGCATTAATATCACAGCCTTCATCTTTCATTTAAAATGGCATCATAAATTCATGAAACTAAGCATGCTTGCTCAGAACCACTTTGTTCTCCACGTCATTTAATGTTGAAGATCAAAAGTCTAATGAATATCTAATATAAAGAGAGCTTTATTGCTGTTAAAATGACGCTCTTTTATGTCGAGATTACAAGAAAACAAGAAAGAAAATCATTCATGCAGAAAGCATGCATGGCCTCTTATGGCTTCCGTACTTTTTGTCGCATCCAAGCAAAAAAGAAGGGCCTTGCCTAATCGACTGAACATTAACGTGCTGTACTTCACTTCAGTACCAACAAAATAGCTAAACAGAAAAGTTATCAAATATGAAATAAACTTTATTATGCATTATTGACACTTGTTGGGAAATAACTAAATAAAAGTAATAGCCTATAACAAATACATCTTGTTACACTTTTAAGAAGGATGTGATGTCCGTTCTTGGGGCAACACATTTATTTCTGTTAAAACAACATGAAAAACACAGGTTAAACAAGGAGCGCTTTCTGTTGTGTGTACACTGACACTCATCACGTACTGAATGCTACTTCTGTTCTGTTAGTCAGCTACCTTAACAGAGTATCATAAACAATAACATGTCTGATAGTGCAAATGTCTACGCAGATACATGGCAATGGACATATTACTCTGTATACCACACTCAATTATCCAGCAATACCTGCTCTAAATCCACAAACATTGTAACAAAATAGATCTGGATGTGTTCGCTGCTCACTCTCACAAGGTATAAAGGGAAGGTATGATGAATAACATCACTAAAGTATCACAAACTCCTTTAAAATGAGCACAAGCAAGTAATGTATAAACTCAAACATAACTATGAAAATAACTATTTAGTATATATCCACATTACTCCAGCGTTGATAACTGCATGAAGCTGTATTAAAGGTCCCATATTGCCAAAACTGAAATTTCCTGGCTTTTTTCATGATAACTGAGGTCTAGGTGCTATGTAACTTTCATATAAGTTTCAAAACAGTCAGTCCACAGTAAAATTCACACAGCCTGCTTAAAGTAGCTGTGATTTTTCACAAACCGTTGACGTCAGAACTACACAGTCACCGCCTTCAGTCGCCCCCCCCGAGCACCGCCCACAGTCCCACTCTCCTTTAGCCACACCCCTAGACAACATCACGCCCATGCTATTGCTGAGCAACAACAAGACGGAAACATGTCGAAAAGGTTAACTTTAACCACGAAACCAGATCGGCCGACCTGTAACGTTACTCTCACTCAAAGGATGGACGATCTGACAGGATTGTTACTATGAGGTGATCACATCTAACGTGTATAGTACAGACAATCTCACCGTGTCTATCTAGTCATGATGAAGATATTTATACATTTCAATTTCAGCAGGCAACTATTTTTACAGCTACATTATTGTTCCAGCCACAATTAATCACAACAATGTATATACAATTACAAATGATTTATATATAAAAATCGTCAGTTTGTTGTTTTACACACATGCACAGACATTATTTCATACACAACATAGTCGTGAGATGCAAGAAACATAGACATATGGCAAGAAATCTGTAGACGCGCACATAACAACAAAAGACAATATTTTATTGAACCTTTTTCTGATAAGAAGTGTGCGCTGCAAACGCGAGCATTTTTGACGATCGTTTCTGTCCAGTCCGCTCGTTTTATCACGTTTAACCACAGCTGTCGTCGGTTTTTTGTCTGGCAGTGGCAGCAGATATGCGATCAAATTCTAATTTGAGGCTGTATTACGTCAATTCTGGCACCCAACATCACAACAAGATGATATTTTAAGCTCCCCATGTAGCTGAATCTGTGCTGGTTTGAATGGGCCGCCTCCAGTTCCCCTTTGCTTTGCTGCCTCCAGCTAGCGCTGTGACGTCGCTGACCCTAGTTACCTGTGGTTGGCCTGGCCATGCGTCGCTCAGAAAACAACAGGCCAATCAGAAGAGAGGCTCATGAATATTAATTAGACAGGCCAAAATCGACCTGTTCTCAGCAGAGCTCCTGAGAGAGGAGCTGTAAAAATATATTGAGAAGGTTTTTGGTACTTATACCGCAATTATATATTCTTAAGGACATCAAAACCTAAAATGAAGCTCCAGAAAGATGTAAAATATGTGACCTTTAACATGTTCCTTGAGTTTCACTTATAACGTTAATGAAGTTTTTTTGCACAGGAAACTAATATATATGTGGAAAAAGGATAATTTTCAACCCTCATTCTGACCCAGTGTCTGAAATGATTGGCTTTTAAGGGGCGGGTCCTTTAAGGCTTGTCAGTAAACACCCACTGTTTTGATTGGCTAACATAATTGCATAGAAAACCATCTCAAGCCCCCCTCATTATTCCTCGTGAGTACTTATACCGCAATTATATATTCTTAAGGACATCAATACCTAAAATATAACTCCAGAAAGGTGTAAAATATGGGACCTTTAACACCCTTTTTAATCACCGTTTAAATAGTTTTTAATCACAGATTTTAATCTTCTATTAAATATGCTAATGAACTGACTTTATTTCATGAACTAGATTTTAACCAAACACCAGTTACTGTGTTTTCCATAACAATCTGACAAAATGATTAATAAAAGCATTTTTCCACTGAATCTTACTGGAATTCTTATTAACAATACATACTGAATGTGCTTTTAAATGTAATGGCTGACAGAGTGACACTAAATTAAGCTTTATCATGTTAATGTGTTATCACAGATATGTGTTTTTTTTTTTTTACTCAGGCTGTATGTCACTACACACGACTAATCAATGTTCGTACACATCTATTTAATTCATCATCATTCCTCGTTTTGCATTCTTATCTCAACTATATGTATTTTTAGACATTTACTTCTCACTTTGCTCGTGCTGAAAGTTACTGCTCTTTCTTGGAGTGGATAACAGTCTCGTCCGCCATTTTATGTACAACACTCTTAATCACGGTTAAAGAATCAGAATCATAATGAGCTTTATTGCCAGGTATGTTTACACATACGAGGAATTTGTTTTAGTGACAGAAGCGCCACAGTGCAACAGAATGACAGTGACAGGACAGGACAGATAATAAAAAGAATAATATACAAATAGACAAAATAGACAATGTACAAAATAGCAAAAACACAACATATAATATAGACCATTATTTATGTACAGGTATGATATGTGCAAATTTGAAATGTTAAAAAGTATGTGTGTTAAATAAATAAATGTATAGTAATGTTGTGTGTTCCACGTTTATTGTCATGTATTCATGAGATGGATTGCCTGAAGGAAGAAACTGTTCCTGTGTCTGGCCGTTCTGGTGCGCAGTACTCTGTAGCGTCGACCAGATGGCAACAGTTCAAAGAGGGAGTGTGCTGGATGTGTGGGGTCCAGAGTGATTTTGGCAGCCCTTTTGCTCGCTCTGGATGAGTACATTTCTTGGAGAGTAGGGAGGGTTGTACCAATGATTCGCTCAGCAGTCTGGACTATCCTCTGTAGTCTTCTGAGGTCAGATTTGGTAGCTGAGCTGAACCAGACAGTTATTGAAGTGCAGAGGACAGATTCAATGATGGCGGAGTAAAACTGTTTCAGCAGCTCCTGTGGCAGGTTGAACTTCCTTAGTTGGTGAAGGAAATACAGCCTCTGCTGGGCCTTTTTAACAATGGACTCAATGTGAGTGTCCCACTTCAGGTCTTGAGAGATTGTGGTGCCCAGGAACCTGAATGACTCCACTGTTGTTACAGTGCTGTCCATGATGGTGAGTGGGGGGAGAGCAGGAGGGTTCCTCCTGAAGTCCACTATCATCTCTACTGTTTTGAGCATATTCAACTCCAGGTTTTTAAGACTGCACCAGACAGCCAGCTCTTTAACCTCCTGTCTGTAAGCAGACTCGTCTCCGTCCTGGATGAGGCCGATGACTGTAGTGTCATCTGCAAACTTCAGGAGCTTGACAGAGGGGTCTTTAGAAGTGCAGTCATTGGTGTAGAGAAAGAAGCGCAGAACACAACCTTGGGGGCCGCCAATGCTGATTGTACGGGTGCTGGATGAGAATTTTCCTAGCTTTACTAGCTGCTGCCTGTCTGTCAGGAAGCTGTTGATCCACTGACAGACGGAGGTGGGCACGGAGAGCTGAGTTAGTTTGGTCTGGAGGAGGTTTGGGATGATTGTGTTGAAAGCCGAGCTGAAATCCACAAACAGGATCCTCACATAAGTCCCTGGTCTGTCCAGATGTTGCAGGATGTAGTGCAGTCCCATGTTGACAGCGATCCATCCACAGACCTGTTTGCTTGGTAGGCAAACTGCAGGGGGTCCAGTAAGGGTCCAGTGATGTCCTTCAGATAAGCCAAAACCAATCTTTCAAATTATTTCATGACCACAGACGTTAGAGCCACAGGTCTGTAGTCATTAAGTCCAGTAATTTTGGGTTTCTTTGGGACGGGGGGTGTCACTCCATCTGGGCCTGGTGCCTTTCTTCTCTTGTTCTTTCTGAAGACCTGGCACACATCATCTTCAGTGATCTGGAGTGCTGGAGGGGGGAAAAGGGGGGTTGCTGGAGGTGTGAATTGTATTTTTTCAAACCTGCAATAGAACTCATTCAGATCGTATGCCAGTTGTTGATTCTCCACCGTGCTGGGGGATGGTTTCTTGTAATTGGAGATGTCTTTCAGACCTTTCCACACTGAAGCAGGGTCACTGGAAGAGAATTGATTCCTTCGCTTTCCAGAATAATTCCTCTTTGCCACTCTGATCTCCTTTTCTAGTATGTATTTGGCCTGTTTATACAAGAATCTGTCCCCATTCTTGCAAGCATCTTCTTTAGCCTGATGGAGCTGTCTGAGTTTCGCAGTGAACCATGGTTTGTCATTGTTGTAGGTTAAATGAGTCCTGGTTGGAATGCACATGTCTTCACAGAAACTGAAATAAGAAGTTACAGTCTCTGTGAGCTCGTCCAGATTGGTGGCAGCGGCTTCAAAGACACGCCAATCAGTGAGGTCGAAGCAGGCTTGTAAACCCTGCTCTGGTTTAGCTGATTTCAGTTTCTGCCTGTAGGTCGGTATAAGATGAACCAAGCAGTGATCAGAGAGCCCCAAAGCTGCCCTTGGGACCAAGTGATATGCATCTTTTATTGTGGTGTAACAGTGATCCAATATATTACTGTCTCTGGTGGGACATGTAACATGCTGTCTGTATTTTGGCAGTTCACGGGAAAGCACTGTCTGTTGTGTGTACACTGACACTCATCACGTACTGAATGCAACTTCTGTTCTGTTAGTCAGCTACTGATGTGTAGTGTAAAGCTTGGGTGCCCCCTGCTGGCGAACATGAGTTTAACAGAACAATTTTACACAGAACACCGTGCAATCCAGTAATTTTTAAATACTCAGGGTGACAATCTACTGTAATGCATACTTGAAAATTTGTTTAAGGCGACATACGTGGAGATGGCGTATGTATCATGTATCTTGTAAGGCGACGCACCTAGTTCAGACGTACTTATTACATGTATATTTCTTATAAATTTAAAAATCTACATGAACTGATGGCGACGGAAGGGTAGACTGCTCCTTCTCCTGGTAAGCCTTAGAGCTGACACATTTTGCACGTAATATGGGGAGACATTTTTAGTGCACAACGTCCATTCATCAGAAGATGCCTCGACAACTGCAGTGCATTTAATTTTAAAGGCTATTTTAATCAGATGAGGAAAATGACCTGCACTGGGAAAAAAATGCTTTAACTCAAGTAGAAAATCATCTGGAGGAAACATCAAAATTGAAGCTAGCAAAGAAAGAAAAAGTGGTCTCATTGAAAGGCCAGAACAAAGTTTGTTTTAAGTCCTGAAGAATGTTGTGAGGTGGTGTCAGAAGTGTCCTGCAGAGGCTTCAGCAATTTACAACCATATCTGATGACGCCATGTGATTCCTGTGTTTACAGAACATATGCTGCTAACACTGGGTACTCACAAATGCAATGCCTTGACAGAAAGGTACCTGAGAGGAGGATATTCACGGTGGAGGAACACCATGGAATCAGAACTGTGGTGTCCATTCTTCAGACTTTGTAGGCTGTGGCAAGAGGTTCATAGTTGTTTATTGTATTACCAACTAGAAAACCAAAAGTATTCAGCACCTGAAATTCCCAGGTGGTCTCCCATCAAAGTAATAACCTGGATCTTCAGAGATCAGATGAGATCTGGGGTGCTCAGGGTAAAATGAAGGGAAACCAAAAGTTTACAGCACCTTGATATTCCCAGGCATTGTCCCATCCAAATACTAACCAGGACCAAATCCTGCTTAGTCAATCCTAGCAAATTCTGCTTAGCTTCCGAGATCAGGTAAGATCGAGTGTTCTCAGGGTGGTATGGCCATAAATGAGAACCGCAGCCAAGAATGGGCTTTTTAAAGTGTATTAGCTAACTGGTGAAGTAAAACCAATAGACTACAGCACTAGGATCTACCATCCTAGTACTTAGCCCGACCCTACTTAGCTTTCAACATCCGATGAGATCAGCTGTGTTCAGGGTAATACCAGGCAGAGCTCCTGGTCAACTAGAGAATGGGCTGCCATCACCCGATCTCTGGAATTACCTCGTTCTCTGCAATGCCCATCAAGCCGTCCGAGCTGACAAGTCTTCCATGGCTCTCTCTGTGGTTGGAGAGCACACACTGTGGCTTAATCTATCAGGTCTCCCTGATGGTGAGAAGTGGCACATCGCTGGGGCCATCAGTCCTGTCATCTCGTTAATGCAACAATGCTGCGATGACAAGAAAAAAAGAAGACAAGGCTTCAAAGAAAATATGTGCCTGTGTATTCTACTCGTACCTGTTTCAATAAGATCAACTATTGTTATCATCAATCAGCATCCTCTTGAACCCGTGGTTCCTAACAGGAATGAGTTTTCCTCTTATATCAAGTGAGGCAGCTCACAAAACATACAGCTCGGAAGGATCATGTAGAGAAGTTCATCAGACATTCTTGATGGCAGGGTGGATTTTCTTTTTATCATTTAAACTGTGGACATCATTGGTTCACGTGTGTTTCTCCTGCTTTTTCTGGGATCTGCAATAATTATATTAATAACAATTTTTTTTTAGGATTATAGCTTTTAAAAAAGAAAAAAAAACATTGTTATATATTTTATTATTGTTCTTAAAATATTGTTAATGTTTTGATTTAATTCATTAAAAAAAATTTAAGTGAAAACATGTTTTTGTAAATCTGGTTTATAAAATAAGATTAGTTTCATGATCATCATCATGTTTCATGGACTAATGCTGGAAGTCTGCTTGAAGGATTAATCAACTTAATATGGTTAATATTTTCTGACTAAATCACAAACCGATTCCTCTAGGATTACTCAGCCTCTCTGAAAGCAACAGAAAATGACTCGACAACAACCACATGACCTCCAGCCCCATGTAAAGGTTTCATTGAGTAAGAGTGAAATAGAGGAACAGTGTTTCAGCGAGACATCACATCAACCAGACCACATCTGAGAGACTATGAGTGTCACTGGTTTACTCTGCCTTTCATTGCATGGATTCATTCTCACAATACATGGTATGTCTGCATTTTTACCATTAACCCTTGTCTCGTCTTCATTAGAGCTGATGTGTGATGCTGTGGGTTTAATGTCAGCTCTCCAGCACCAGCGGGTCCGGCCCAACGGCATGGCCATTCTGCCCTGTGGTGAGCTGAAGGCTGGGAAAGTGACCTGGAGCAGAGATCTGAAAGGACGCAAAGTGTCCATCCTCAGCACTGAAAATGGAGACATAACCAGACACATACAGAATCACAATCACAGCTCCTTACCAGACCTGTCTCTGGTCATCTGGTTTGTCTCATCTTGGGATGAAGGCTTGTATTATTGCAACAGGACACCTGTGGCATGTCTAACAGTGAAAGCAGGTAAGAAACTAAAGCCTCAGGGTGATATGCTGAAAGTACATTTGTATGTATTTGGTATATATTTCAAATATGTGACCCTGGAGGACAAAATCTGTAGCAATAGCCAACAATACATTGCATGGGTCAAAATTGTCGATTTTTCTTTTATGCCAAAAATCATTAGAATATTAAGTAAAGATTGTGTTACATGAAGATATTTTGTAAATTTCCTACCATAAATACATCACAACTTAATTTTTGATTAGTAATTTGCATTGCTAAGGGCTTCATTTGAACAAATTTTAAGGTGATTTTCTCAATAATTAGATTTTTTACACCCTCAGATTCCAGATTTTAAAATAGTTGTATCTCAGCCAAATATTGTCCTATCCTAACAAACCATATATCAATGGAAAGATTATTTATTCAGCTTTCAGATGATGTATAAATTTCAATTTCGAAAAATTGACACTTAAGGTTGTGTGCTCCAGGGTCACATATATTATATAAATGTATTACTAAATGATATGGAATAACAGGTTGGAGCTGAAACCAAATTTTAGTTATTTTGCTAGTTGTATATATTCTATGACAGCAAATGAAAGATTGGTATGTATGAATGAATGAATAAAAGCCTGCATTATACTAATGAATTCCATGATTCCACGCTCTTGTCTAACAGGTAGGATAGATTAGATGTAGATCTGTGACTTTCAACTTCTTTCAACAGCTATTTGTCATATATTTTCACTTTTTTAAAAAAATATTTATTAATTATTATGCATTTATCTCATTGTCCGTAAAAATTCACCTAACAGTGTAGAATAGGTACAAGTAGGACACACAAGATATGATGGTAAAACATCAAGATTACAATGGTCTCTAGGATCTGCTTGATTTCACTGCTCACAGTGATTTGGGGAAACAGGCCAGGTCAAAAACAAGCAAGAGATGGTGCAACATTTTGAGTAAGTACTTCATTTATTTGTTAAACAGTTTCATTAATAAGGATACTTACCACTGGGGGACACAAACACACACATGTTTAACTGTCAACTTGAGCTTTGAATCCGTGTTGGAAGGAAGTAGTTCCGCACAAAAGAGGGTTTTATAGGCACTCCGTTGTTTCTTGTTTAATTACACACGTTCCGTCGAACTGTTGTATAAATGCAATATCACTCGAGTACTCGAGCGATACCGGCTCTATATCAGTGGACTCGTGCCTCTGGCCTAATCACAGCCATGCTGATATAGAGCCGGTATCGCTCTCGTACTCGAGTGATATTGCTCATATAACAGTCTATATTTAATAAGATTATTGTCCTCAGGAGCAGATAAAGCACAGAATACAGGAAATGACCCTTCTGAGTTACTACAGCTGAAGTGTTTGACCGAAACATGAAGAAACATGAATGTTAACGTTGTCTGTGTGATATTAGGGTCGATTACACACATACACTTCATTGCTCTTTTCTTCCACAGAATATCTGAGTATATTTTAGAGCTCTTCATGGACTCTTCATAGACTCAAGAAATAAACAAGATGCATTTCTGTTCACAGAAATGATGAATTAATCAACGAGAACAGAAATGTACTTTGTTGCATTTCATACTACTGTTTTCTGTATGATTTTCACAGCTGATGGACAGAACAAAGAGGGTCTGACTGCATGTGTTGAAGGTGAGTCAGAAAACAAGGGCATCAGTCTCGAATTTAAATGCTGCTTCACTAATATCAGCCTTTTCCATGAAATCAATCATAATTCTGCACAGAAATTGAGAAATACTTTCTCTGCGGTAGAATTACTTGCTGTGTAATAATGTCAGACAGCAGAGCATCAATCATTTGATCATTTATACTTTCACTTCCTCATTATGAATGTTTGTAAAAGAGGATGCATGATTGTGACAGGCTTACTGAAATAATATTACTCAACTGTCTCAGTTAATGACCTCAGAAAATCATCTCATACTTTACATACAAAATAAATAAATGAATTAAAATAAAATGAAAAGAGCGATTCCAATTTGCTTTCTATTTAAAACAAACAAACTAAAAAGATGAATAGATATGGCGTTTGGTCTCGTACTGTATCGCGTACCTTGTTAGTGTCGTGCGCTTTGCTTGGCCATTTGTTGGGATAAACAGGAAAGTATGTCCAGCTGAATTCAATTTGAGTTTTGTTAAACGAATTAAAAAGAAGCTTAGTTTACCGTGGAAGCGGTCGTGTGAAGACCGAAGAGTGTAAAGACCATCGACTCTACCGTGCGACTCCACCGGGCCGGACACCGGCAAAGGACATCAGTATCGCTTTTTATCTCTCCTCTTTCCACTTCTGTTTCAGTTTTTTTATAATCTAGTTCTTACTATGTGTCAGTAAGTTGTTGTTATTTTAGCATGTATGTTTGGCTCAGTGTTATTTTTTTAGGCTTACTGATAAACTAATGTACTTTGATTTGTATTAGTTATCTATTTTAGTTTTAGTTACAGTTGTAGTAATGTTGTCATTTTATTCGTTTTTTATTATGTCTATATAGGTTTTTTATTAAGTTTTAGTTTTATTTAATTTGAGTTATTTCAGTACTTCAACATACAAAATGGAAATTAAATAATATATATATATATTGAATGTATTTATATATATGTACATGTATGTGTGTGTGGCTGTACATGCACATATGTAGTTGTTTTTTTGTGCTTGGCTTAGTGTTATGTTAGGATCATTATTATACTCATGCCTTTTGTTCTTTTCATATTTTTGAATTGTTTTTAGCTTTATTTTTTTGTTTTCATTTAAATGTTTTAGTTTTGAAATGTTGTTGTATGCATTTGTCATTTTTATTTAATTTATTTTATTTTATTAAATGTGTGTGTGTATATATAGTATTTATAGAGTTTTAGCTTTTAGTTTTAATTACTTTTTCTTATTTGTAAGTCGCTTTGGATAAAAGCGTCTACTAAATGACTAAAAGTAAAGTAAAGTAAAGTAAAGTAAAAGATATAAGTGTCCCTGGAGCACAAAAGCAGTGTTAAGTCGCTGGGGGATATTTGTAGCAATAGCCAACAATACATTGTATGGGTCACAATTATACATTTCTCTTTTATGACAAAAATCATTAGGATATTAGGTAAAGATCATGTTCCATGAAGATATTTTGTAAATGTCCTACCATAAACATCATAACTTAATTTTTGATTAGTAATATGCATTGCTAAGGACTTCATTTGGACAACTTTAAAGATGATTTTATCAACATTTAGATTTTTTTGCACCCTCAGATTCCAGATTTTCAAATAGTTGTATCTCAACCAAATATTGTCCTATCCTAACAAACCATACATCAATGGAAAGCTTATTTATTTAGCTCTCAGATGTACAAATCTCAATAAAAAAAATTTGACCCTTATGACTGGTTTTGTGGTCCAGGGTCACAAATATATGAATAAATGTATAGTTGAGTGCAATTGAGCACAATTTCAGTTTGATTCTCAGCTGATGAAAGGTTTGTCACTATCGAATGATGAATAAAGTACGGCTGTGAGAATGACAGCTGTAACCGTCTCCTTGTGTTGATCTTCAGGTGGCGTGCGTGTGGATGTGATGGCCCGTGCGCTGATGTTCGGCGGTGTTGGACTGGCGGCTCTGATGCTTCTCTTCGCTACTGCAGCTGCAGTAAAAGCTTCACGCTCGACTCGCACGGCAGACCACACTGATCTATACATTAACCTGAGAGAACGGCAGTCAAACTGATGAAGAGCTTCAAGAAAACCTTTTAAACTGCTTAGTCAAACATCACTGTTGCTATTGTTCATACGTACACTGTAAAAAATTGTGCCATTAAATAACAGTAATTTACTGGCAGCAGGGTTGCCAGTAAGGTACTATTAATTTACAACTCTAAATTTTTACAGTGTTTTACCGTAATTCTACCATGGAAATTAACTCCGCTCCCATTACTTCAAACAGTTAGAGTTTAAAAACTAGCGTTCATACGATATTAGTACTGTGAACTTATTTCATTTGAGTCCACTGAGAAGGAATATTTCTTAGTATAAAAATGCAAACACTTAATGTGTAACAGCAAAATAACTAAAAACATGACTTTAACTCAAATCGTTGCAGTTCATTTTAGCACACGTGTGAGACGAAGGAACAAAGAGATCATTACTGTATCAACAACTCCACAGTTACGGTCTTTAAATAAAGCAGCAGAACATCAGTGTTTGTGGCTCATCACTGACTGAAGCACAAGCTCTACTCTCCAGCACAACGGTGAGCCACAAAACTACATTAAACTAACAGATCTCTCTTGTGCCAAAACACAATAATACAGTTCAGTTCAATATTTACTCTCCTTATCAGTTCATGACTTTGCATAACTTTTTTTCTATGGATGTTCACAAATATTTCAGTCAAATTAACTTTTTTCATTTGGTAAATCTGACTCTTACGTTTTACAGTATATTGCTGTTTTTTCCTGGACTTAACAGCGACAAGCTGTAGAAAAACAGTTATTTACTGACAACTGTGCTGCCAGTAAATAACTGTTTTTTTTACAGTTTGTGGCTGTAAAATAATTACAGTTTATTACTGTTAAATTACATTTCATGCTGTTTTTTTCCATCTTACATATTTAACCCTTTAAACCCCACAACAAAATCCTCAGTTTTAAATGAACACTTATAATGTGTCCACA
The DNA here is from genome assembly GCA_018148995.1 of Sinocyclocheilus maitianheensis. Taxonomy (NCBI): domain Eukaryota; kingdom Metazoa; phylum Chordata; class Actinopteri; order Cypriniformes; family Cyprinidae; genus Sinocyclocheilus; species Sinocyclocheilus maitianheensis. Next base: position 329,068 of record JADLZM010037975.1, on the reverse strand, counting down.
CTACAGAGTGAAGCAGTGCTGAAGTTAATGAGATCATTCTGTGATTAATTATGTGCTGATTGAGCATTAGTGATGAACAGCTGCTGTTAACAAGCAGAACCACTGAAGAAAAGAGAAACACAAGAACTGACTTCAGCCACAGCCTTAGATGATATCAACTGAAATAAAAGACATTAAATCTCTCAAGATCTGATTAAACAACTCCTAAAACGTTCAGATGTGTACAGAAGTGCTTATTGAAAATGAACAGATGTTTAGATGTTGTTGTTTTGGGACACTACATGATGGAGATCAGTGTTTGCTTTAGCTGGGATCTTCAACCTTGATTTTTTTACATTGTGTTTTTCAGCACATTTGTTGTGGTAAAAAAGGGCCAAAGCACAATATGTAATGCTGATGGTTATGATTCACAAATGACATTGCCATCTTTAAAAAACAGGTTCACTGATTTTGTCCAGAGTCTCTTTTTGTACCGAAGCGATGTTATGGTAACATATTAGAGCAAAAGAACAAGTGGGCTATTATGAGAGCTCACACATATCACTCAAAAAAAAATAAAAAGCTGTAAAGTGCTATGAAACACACACATGAAGAATCAGCGTATGAATCTCAACAACGGTGACAATCAAAACAATTAATAAACAGATTGACTCTGAACATCACAAAACACACTACTAAAACTCAACACAAAGACAAAAGCAAAAATAAAAGCACCTAGTAAGAATTAAAGAAAATAAGTGGACAATTCAGCTGCATAATTTATTCATGCCGCAATCCATGCTGTGAGTCAAGGACGAGTTTTGTGCTGTGCTGGTACCCAGCATGCACTGCAGCATGAAGCTTTTGATTGTCACCATTGTTGGGATTCATGTGCTGATTCTTCATGTCTCTGTGTGTCTAAGAGATGCCGTCGTTTAAAAGGCTTTGAACATAAGACGTTTTTAAATCTATCTTAATTGTCTATCATCTCAACTTGCAGCGTCATATAGCTATCTTAAATAACATGAAACAATGAAAACCCACACTATAGTTTTAACCATCAGCCACTGAACGACATCAGTGAACCAGGCCGCAAAATGATGATTACACCATCATCAATAATTAACCAGAGACATTTAAACATACATTTTCTACACTTTTATTGCTGTAACAGATGTGCTTTACACACACAGATACAACAACCAGACAAGCTAGCATTATAAAGCGAAGGGTCAAGAGCACAAACACTGATCGCCACGATGGTGAGCGGAACAAAACGTGTTCAATAAAACATCTAAACCTCTGTTTATTCTCAAATAGTTTGTGTAGCTATATGACAGAAATAAAGTCAAAGTGTAATGCTGTTTGTGGAGTTGTTTGATCGTGTTCTGCTGTCTTATTTCAGTTGATTTGATCTAAGGCTGTGGCTGAAGTCAGTTGTAGTTCTTGTGTTTCTCTTTTCTTCAGTGATTCTGCTTGTTAACAGCAGCTGTTCATCAGTGTCTGAATTCACTCATCAGTGTTCATTCTCTCTGTCAGGTGGACTGTATTAGTAAACGCATGTAGGGAATAGTGAATGAGGGTGTAGGGTGTGATTTGAAACACAGCCTCTGAGTGTCGACTCTGAACGCTGTTACTACAAGGACTGCAGAAGGCTACTTTCTCGAAAATAACAAATATTACCCAGAATACGTTGTTTTTTTATGGGATTGTACTGTTGTAATGAAAAAACAGGATGTTACTGTCAGAATATGGCCGTTTTTTTACAGCATTTTTTTACAGTGTAGGGTTAGTGATCTGAATCAACTAACACTCTCTAATGCTAAGTATTATTTTAAGCAGTCAGACTTACAGTCCGCTTCTGCTGATTAATAAAATTGGCAATGTGCAATAAACTTCTATACACTAACATTAATGCAGGGAGACCCAATCCATATCTAGAATCCAGATTATCAGAGGATGTGGGCTGTGTTTTTTTTTGCCTGGACCAGTAAGCAATGGCTAGCAACAACCCTCAACACATCCCTGTCAAACCACTCGAACACTTTATAATGTGTCATGTGATAGAACTGCTCTGTGATGAAACTCAATGCAGAAGTGGTTCAGGGGTTTTCTGTTTCTTGTCTTCCCCTTTCCCTCTCTCCCTGTATCACACTATGTGTCACAAGACAACGGAGCCATAAACACATTGCAAAAGCACATTGAAGAAATATCCCTCCATCATCTTCATTTCAATGCGCTTTTTGAGCTCTACCTTTCTGGTAACCCTTTATAATAGCTTTCATTAATAAATCATTAACAAACATTATGTAATGCTTAACGGATCATTAGTTCATATATATTTACATATCTAGAAATGTGAAATAATGTGCTTGTTAATGCTTACCAATAAATGTATTAAACATTACCTAATAATTAACACTTCATGTAAATTAAAATGCTTACAAATGTCATTAAACTTCTAATTCATATGATCATGCACATCTTCAAAATCTACAAGTGATTTTAACAGCTGTTATGCAACGATTAAAAGCTTGTGTTAATGCACAACACTTCTGCTGCTGTTGAGGTGTGACACGGTAAGTTAGGGACCGGTTTGGTGGGATGGCTAGGTTAAAGGTTAGTTAAGGGGTCAACAAGTATACAGGGGTCAATTTGATTACTATAAGGGAACACAATATTGCATTGTTTTGATAAAGTATTTTCTTGAAAATTAGTTTGATGTATGACTAAAGGAATATCCTGTTTAATGATGCACGATATCATACTAATATAAGTGTTGAGGTGATGAAAACATGTTTTGCACCCAAATTACAATGTTAGCTAAACTTAACTAACCACTCTTTACACAAAGATTGTTAAAGTAGCTAATCGTCCAGTGCCAATAAAGATACTAAAACAATAGTAAATGTTTATAATAATTTACAAATGATGAAGAGTCTCCACTTTAGACTGGGTACTGCAAAAACATGAACAAATTATTAATAAATGATATAAGCTGTACAAATAGTTGAAGTCAACACAACAAACAAAGACCAAATATATGACCTTTACAGACTGTGATTATGAGCTAATGAATATATTAACATGAATAGTTTGTGAAGTGCTATAAGCTATATTTTCACAACATTTGTACGTGTAAAAATGAGCTTTAGCTAATATGTGAACTGAAGTTTAATGACATTTGTAATCATTCAAAAGTACATTAACAAATAAGCTTGTAAATATTGTATAATTTCTGTAAAAATTATTTGTAGATTTTTAAAAAGCATTAAAAGTTTAATGACATTTGTAAACATTAACTAATGATCCGTTAAGCATTATATAATGTTTGTTAACGATTTATTAATGAAGCTTTTAATCAAAATCATTTGAAGATTAAAAAAAAATGCATGATCATATGAATTGAAAGTTTAATGACATTTGTAAGCTTTTCAGTTTACATTAAATAATGATCTGTTAATTATTTGGTAATGTTTAATACGTTCATTAGTTAACATTAACAAGCACATTATCTCATATTTCTAGATATGTGAATATATATTAAGTAATGATTAGTTAAACATTATATAATGTTTGTTAATGATTTATTAATGAAAGTTATTAAAAAGTGTTGGGTCGATATGGGCGACAGGTTTAATTCATCTATCTGTAAATATCTTGAAGCTGATGAAATTAGCTCATTTTGTGGTCTTGAACTGCTGGTTTCGTCTGGTCAGAGGAGAACTGGACCCCCGACTGAGCCTGGTTTCTCCCAAGGTTTTTTCTCCATTCTGTCACCGATGGAGTTTTGGTTCCTTGCCGCTGTCGCCTCTGGCTTGCTTAGTTGGAGACACTTCATTTCCAGCAATATCGTTGACATGATTGCAAAGATATTATTTAAACTGAGCTGGATGTTGACATCACTGAATTCAATGATGAACTGTCTTTAACTGAAAAATGAGTGTTTACTATTGTCACTTTGCATTATTGACACACTATTTTCCTATTTAATGCTGTTCAGTTGCTTTGACACAATCTGTATTGTTAAAAGCGCTATATAAATAAAGGTGACTTGACTTGACT
>JADLZM010037975.1:294195-323660 GCA_018148995.1 Sinocyclocheilus maitianheensis | reverse complement strand
AAACTAATTTGTAATATCTATTTTGAAAACGGTGTACATCACACGCTTTCAAATGAGATTCCTGTATTAGTGCAAAGGAAATCCGTTTAGATCTTAAATAATCCAAACATTTGGTTCTTTTAATGGCGCCATTTAAGCCGTTGACGTTCCAAGACATTACATTAAGAACCATAATTCAGTCAAATTACTGTACATTTTACTTAATAAGAAACAAAAAATAGTGGACTTACATGAATAGTTCATGGCATCTGGAACTATAAGGGAACAACAACAGTAACGAAACAGAGAGACAGTAAGCGGAGAGTGAGAACAAACTCTCCTACCTGCCATCACAACAACCTCGTCTGGATACGTGGCCAACATAACAGGGGGTCACCCAAGTCCCAAGGCCGACTCGGTATCACAGTCCACTAAAGTAGATCTCAGCTTAGTTGCGATATCAGTCTATAAATCTCCTCCTAGAAACTACAAGCTGGCATCGGTTAACATTCCCACTGGCGTGCTGTCACATACGGGCGGAGGCGTAGTAAGTGCCTGTTGCTGGTCAGCATAAGCTTCAACTTCAGTCGGCGTTTAGAGATGAGATGTTGATCCGCGATGCGTCACCTTGATCGTGGCGGGATAGATCATGAAGGAGGAGATCCCGAGTTGCGTGAGTCTTTTCCTAGACTGATTCATCTCGCATCTTTTCATGGCAGTTTGATTACTGTAGTCGGGAAAGAAGAGAAGCGAGTTGCCCTTGTGCAGTATTTGTCCCGCGGCTCGTGCTCCCTTAAGGATGGCGTTTCTGTCCTGGAAGCGTAGCAATTTGAAGATTAGAGTTCGCGGGCCTTTTTCTGTTGCTGTCACAGGTGTAGATGCGATGCGCCCTGTCCATCTTGATCAATCTGTTTTTAAGTGACGGGATCCACAGGGGTAACTGAGTTTGCATGAATCCTAGAGGATCGCTGCCCTCTTCCCCTTCTGCTAGACCGACGAGACGAATATTACACTGGCGACTTTTGTCTTCCAGTCTCGCCATTTTATCTTGAAGTGTATCTACGGTTAGTTTAACCTCGGCTGAGTCTTGCTTAACTTTCCGAACAGCTGTCTGGATGTTGTCAAAATTATTACTAATCAGTCTCATCTCTTTCTCCAGAATTCCAATTCTTTCGGCGATCGGTTGAAATTCCTCCTTAAAAATTTCCCGAATGACGCCAAACTGTAGCTTTAACTCGTCAGCCACCATGGCACGCAGCGCTTCATTAGCAGGCTCTTTCTGCCATTTTTTCTCCGGAGAGGACGGCAAAAGCTGTTGTTTAGCCATCGCAGAAAAGTAAACAAGTTCAGAGAACAAATATAAGAACGTTGCGCCGAGATTATAACTTAAACGAATGGTTCAACGACACCGGGTCTGGGAGCTTTAGACTCAAGCGGCCATCTCTGTCAGCGAGTCAAGTGATCTCCATATCTTACACACTTAATAAGAGATTAAACATTAGGTGAGATCAGTGAATCAGACTAGCTCATGATGGTCTTGACATCACAAACACCATGTTTTTTCTGATCATAGATTATTTTGGCTTTTCTTGCTATAAAAACAGCATTAAATAAACAGCTAATTTAAGCAACCAAAAAAAAAAAACTATTTTTAAAAAGTCAACTAAAGCAAACACCAATCGCCATTATGGTGACTTCAAATTAACGTACAACACCTAAACTCTCAATAAGAGCTTTTGTACACATATGACAGAAATAAAGTCACACTGGTTAGTAATAAGAAGCTGGTGATGCTGTTTGTGGAGCTGTTTAATCCTCCTCTGCTGAGATCTTGATCAATTTAATGTGTTTTATTTTCAAAGATTTCATCTTTGGCTTTGGCTGTAAGTTGTGTTTCTCTGCTCTTGTTTCTCTTTCCTTCAGTGATTCTGCTTGTTAACAGGTGTTCATTACTAATGCTCAATCCTCACTTAATTATCTCATTAACTTCATCACCGCTTCAGTGTCACTTCAACACTCTGTAGCGTGGACACATGTAAGTGCTCTTTAAAACTGAGGATTTTGCTGTGGGATTAAAGGGGTCAAATGTGTGAGATGAAGAAAAAATATACATAATAATACATATAATAAACAGAAATATACTGTTAATTTAATTTACGGAGCAAACTGTAAAAAACTGTAGATTACTGGCAACCACAGCTGCCGGTATTTCACCGTAAAATCAAGAAAAGAAAACAGCAAAATACTGTAAAACCTAACAGACAACTTCCTGTTGTTTTTTGTGGGTCACCATTGTGCTGGAGAGCACAGCCTGTGTTTAAGTAAAGGACGGACAGAGAAACACTGATGTTATGCTGCTTGTTGTTTTATTTAAAGGCAGTAACTGTGTAGTTACTGATGCAGTGTGAATCTCTTCAATAATTTCAATCACTCATGAATGTGTGCTGCTGTTATCTGCAAGAGATTTGAGTTGAATTGATGCTTTTAATGACTTTGCATAAATCAGTAGGGTTTTCTTCATGGTCTTAAACAAAATGTTCTTAAGACCAATATGCTTGCGTTACTTAAACATTATAAATATTAGTTTATAAACAAATGCCAATTGGCCAAATTAAGTGCAGTCGGTTTCTGCAAATAAAATGAGTAAACTCAAAGTTTTGCATATTAACATGGTATCAGTTAATGAAATACAGTTTTTCACTGTAAATTTAAACAGTTCTGTAAAACCTAAAATGTTGCTACCATATTTTTCATGGTAAAGTTCTGGCAACCATAGCTGCCGGTATTTTACCGTAAATTTAACAGATTTTTTTTACAGTGTAAAAATTCACGTCATGAACAACGTCATGGCAACCAGATACACTGCACGCGAATTACGGCTGCGCTTCTATTTTGCCACACTAAACTTAGCAAAAAACACATTGAAAATAATACACAATAAACATGTCTGTCAAAACGATCTCAAAGGAGGCTTGTATTAAGCAAATCAATGAGTGAATTACTCATCCACTTGTGGCAGGATAAGTTATTTCCTCTGATTGGTTGGTTGGGGTATGATTGGCAGACCAATGAGGTGGTAGCAGCCGTACTATTTTAGGACCTTTATTTTGACGGGGGGGTACGTTCCTGCTGACTTGGTGTTCTCTCTCTCCCTGGTACTTCCTCTTCCGTTCCCACTCCTATCCAGGTACATTGAGTTCCTGCTGATGGTGTAATGATGCGTCTGTTGCGAGGTTAATATGTGCTGTTTATAGTTTAATTTAGAGTGGGGCTGGTGTCGGTGGCGTTGTGGGAAGTCGTGGCAGAGTTCGCTTGCAGGTATGGTTGGTGTTGAATTTGTATGACCACCTTAGTGGGGGTATTTACTGGTTGTTGTGCTCGGTGCTAGTGACAAGGGCAGGTGGGTGAATGCTGGCTGGTAGACTGAGTTGCGGCACCGGTAGTGAGTAGCCATACAGCTGTGCGTCTAGTGTTGGTTCAACATAACTCGTGAGTATGCCTCTACTGTTTTTCACATTTGGGGATTTGTAAATTTAGATTAATTCTCGTACTCTTGTTTAAAGGTAAGGGGGAAAGATCAAGATTTTCAAGCCCTGTTTCTAGCAAGGACTTCTTGCGACGACAACGCTGCTGTTTTGCTCAGGGCTATTTTTTTGTTTTATTTGATCGTGTCGCAATATTTTTTGGTTTTATTTGATCGTGTCGCGTACGGTCATCGGTGTGGTTAACGGGTTTGCGGCTCCGCGAGTCGCTGGGGGCTGTAACGTTAACCTCTGGGCATTGTGTCCGCCGGGTTTTCTATTAGTTTAATTTCTTTGATTTAATTTCCTTTGTCAACAGAGTAATTTGTTGCTATATTTGTTTGATTAGTTTGGCGGCTATTTTGTTTCTTTTGTATTTGGGTTGCTTTATTTTGTAGCTATATTTGTAGTATTAATTTGTTTTATTTTTCTGGTTATGTATTTACTGTAAAGTGTTTCTTTATTCATGGATTCAGTATTCTAGTGCTATTTAGGTGCTGGTTATTTGTATGTTTTGTACGTGTGTCATCTGGAGGCCTGAGTGTCAAAGCTGCTACAACACAGTGTCTGTAAAAATTATTATTTGGTGTTTGTCTTTACTTGTAATATTTCGTATGATTTCCGCTTGAATTTCGTTATAACTGTTTCTCTTTCTAGGGGCCAGTGAGGACTGTGTGGAACGGGGAAGGCTAGCTGCGTTATTCGGCGGTGTTTCACGGTGTGCTGTGGGTGCTTTGATATAACTTCCCTAGGACGGGTGTGTGTGGTATCTGATTTGCTGTGAACTGAGGTGGGTTTTGGACTACCTCCGGAGTTGCGGCCGGCCTGCCTTGTTCCCATTAATCCTGGCCCCGGAAGCTATTCCTACCACTGTGGGCGTGTTTCGTGAGAATTTTATTTGATATTTTATAATAAAGTGTATTTCTTGTATCGATACTCGCGTCTCCCTTGTCTCGTTACCTTCAATTGGTGAAATTTACCTGTGTGTCCTTTTATTGGGAGTTATTTCCCTGGCCTCCCACCAGGGTGGCGTAGTCGGATAAATCTAATTATATTAATATTTCCTTCCACTTGATTATTGCCACATTTTGGCATAGCCGGCAGGGTTTACCTGGTAAGGCAGAGATTAAGTAAGACGTGGGTGAAGTTGTGTTTTGATGTTGGTTGTGTTTTCTTTTTTTCCTCAGAGCAAAACAGCAGCGTGCATTTCGACCTTTGGGACAAGTTGTATTCCTCCATCTGTGGCCCTTCTAGTTTTGGGGTGAGTGTAACTATGGCAAGTATGGAGGAAGAGATGCAGGAGTTGCGAGAAGTAGTGGCACAGTTGCGAGTCGACAATGACCAGTTGCGTCGTGAGCGGGTGCTAGGTGAGTTACCTGGTCCAAGTACTGTGCCTGTTGTTGCCTCTGCAGTAATGCCTGACCCTCCCCAGCCAGCCCAGATTGATGCTGCTGTGCCGGACCGGTTTGTTTTTGTGCCCAGGGACAGACGGTGTCCAATATTTAGTGGTAAATCCGGCACTGGTATTGATGAGTGGGTGGAGGAGGATGAGGCATGTGTGCAGGCTCGTTATTTGTCTAGAGCTGATAAAGCATTTTTTCTCTTCGACCATTTGGAAGGTGAAGCGCGTGAAGAGATTAGACACCGTCCCAGTGGGGAACAGGGTGATCCAGATAAAATTATTGTGATTTTACGTGAATTGTATGGTTGCTCCCAATCATATGTAGCACTCCAAGAAGCTTTTTTCTCCAGGAGGCAGCAAGATGGGGAATCGCTGCTATAGTTTTCCCTGGCCTTGATGACTTTCCTGGAGAAGGTTAAACAGCAATCACCGAATGCTATTCTTAATGCTGAAATTGTATTGCACGATCAGTTTGTCGAGTATGTTACCGATAGCACGCTCCGCCTGGAACTGAAACAATTGGCTCGCCAATTGTTCGCCAAAATGGTCATTTTGCCTGTGAATGTGATGGAGAACGCAGTATTTCTCCTTCCTCCCTAGTTCGGCGTGAGTCACCTTCTATGATGAGGGCTCGACAGAATTTTTCCCAGCCGACGGAAAACTAGGTCCCGCCGAACTGCAGAGTCACAGCTCGGTAGGGAAAGATAGTGACTCAATGATGTTAGGTCCCTTGCCGCATTTAATGGCATCATGTCCTCACCTCGTTTTTTGTATGGGAGGGGTGCAGGTGCCCTGTTTGATCGATACTGGCTCCATGGTGTCTACAATGATGGAAAGTTATTTTTTAGAACAGTTTGCACCATGGGGCCAGGATCGTCTCAGGGCATGTCAGTGGTTGCAGCTCCGTGCAGCCAATGGGTCGTTGATACCTTATGTTGGCTTTCTTGAGTTGGACGTTGAGCTTTGTGGTCGGATGATTCCAGGATGTGGTGTGCTGGTTGTAAGGGATCCTCCTGGTGGCACCGGTATCCAAGTCCCTGGTATTTTGGGGATGAATGTGTTGAGCCGGTGCTATCAGGAGCTCTTTGGGCAGCATGGTACCGCCCTATTTGATGCACCTTCAGTGTTAGGGGCTTCTAAGCCAGTGTTTCAAGCATTACAACATTGTCGACAGGTAAGTGCTGTCCCTACAGATAGCCGGATATGCAAGGTGCGATTGCGGGGTCGCAGTGCGTGTTGTGTTCCGGGTGGCACAATGAAAGTAGTGGCTGCTACTTGCTCCAGGCAATTTGCTGGGGAAACCGTGCTTTTTGAACCACCAGAAACCGGGTTGCCTGCAGGTCTTTTAGCATCACCTGCATTAACGCGAGTGACTCGAGGCACGGTTTATGTACCTGTCATTAACGTAGGTAAGACTAACGTAATGCTTTTTCGGAAAGCTGTCTTGGGCACGTTGCACAGTGTATTTATTGTGACTATGCCCCCTGCCGTCTCAGAAATTAAATCTGTTTCTGCAGCGGTAAATCTTCAGCTTCCTACTGTTCTCACTCCAATGCAGGAACAAATCTTGTCTTGATTTGTCGGCGTTAACAGAGACCGAACAGGAGCAGGTAAGGTCTCTGTTGTTAAGGTTTCATATGGTCTTCTCGGCGCATGAAGGCGAGTTGGGATGTACTCAACTTCTGTCTCATGACATTCCTTTGACGGACTCCGTCCCAGTTCGACAACGGTATCGGCGGATACCGCCGTCTGAGTGCGATGTGGTAAAAACACACATAAACCAGTTGCTGGAAACAAACATTATTAGAGAGAGCTGTAGTCCTTACGCCTCCCCCATCGTGTTGGCCAAAAAGAAGGATGGCACGTTGCGTATGTCTGTAGATTACCGCCCGCTGAACGCAAAAACTCGAAGGGATGCTTTCCCTCTGCCGCGGATCGAGGAAACTTTGGACTCCCTGACGGGGGCCCGGTGGTTTTCCACCATGGACCTCGCCAGTGGGTACAGTCAGGTTCCTGTCACAGAGGGGGATAAACACAAGACCACTTTTTGTACACCCTTCGGTCTCTTTGAATGGAATCGTATGCCATTCGGGCTCTGCAATGCCCCAAGCACCTTCCAGAGGTTGATGGAGAGGTTGTTTGGGGACCAGCAGTGTCAGTGCCTTCTTCTGTATTTGGACGATATAGTAGTGTTTTCCTCCTCTGTGACACAACACCTGGAGTGGTTAGAGGTGGTTTTGAGTCGGCTGGAGCGGGAGGGGTTGAAGGCTAAATTAACCAAATGTGTGTTTTTCCAGCAAGAGGTAAGTTATCTGGGACACGTGATTTCTGCCAAAGGGGTGTCGACAGATCCAAGCACGATAGAGGCAGGGAGGCAATGGCAGCGCCCAACGGGGGTGGCAGAGCTCCGTTCATTCCTGGGGTTTGCCAGTTATTATAGGCGGTTTGTAGAGGGTTTTGCCAAGTTGGCGGCTCCTCTGCACCGGCTTGTAGCTGAGTTTGCAGGTCGTAAGCCCAGGGCTCGGGCAGAGTCGAGTTTTGGGGTGGCATAGACAGAGCAGTGTCAGGGGAGCTTCGAGGAGTTGAAGAGTAGGCTCACGTTGGCCCCTGTATTGGCTTATGCGGACTTCTCCCTTCCCTTTATCCTGGAGGTAGATGCTAGCCATGGTGGATTGGGAGCAGTTTTGTCCCAGGAACAGGGAGGGAAGGTGCGGCCTATAGCTTATGCTAGCCGCAGTCTTAGGCCCACTGAGCGCAACATGTCAAACTACAGCTCGATGAAGTTGGAATTTCTGGCGCTCAAGTGGGCTATGACTGAGAAGTTCAGAGAATGTACGTTCCTGCTGACTTGGGGTTCTCTCTCTCCCTGGTACTTCCTTTTCCGTTTCCATTCCTATCCAGGTACATTGAATTTCTGCTGATGGTGTAATGATGCGTCTGATGCGAGGTTAATATGTGCTGTTTATAGTTAATTTAGAGTGGGGCTGGTGTCGTTGGCATTGCAGGAAGTCGTGGCAGAGTTAAAGATATATTTTTTTTATTACGAAAACCCAAAATCATTATCTCTTGAATATGTTGTTAATTTCTTTATTTTATGTGCAAAATGTTTCATCCACAAGCAAAACCGGCTTAAATGACCTTTGTTTTCTTTTTGAATTTAACTCTCGTTTCATCCCTCAGGCTTATAAATAACAAATACAACAAAAATGCCATTTTTTGATGCATCATGATTATATGAATGTTATGATCTTTCAAATATATTTAACCTTGTCACTGGCTATGTTTAGATGCACAATTTTTGGTTCAATCGGACTGAATTCATTCCGATTGATGAATCTGAATGTAGTGTTTACATGAACGCTAAAGAAAGTGATCGGGTTGATGAGCGTGTTTATATGTCACTAGCTTCAAATCGTAATAGATTTTTTTTTGACATGGGCACACTGCACAAATATAGAGTTTCTCACTGTTTGCACATAATAACCACTCTCCTACACGGTTTATTTATTTGTTTTTAACAGCAGAATTAATGTTTATTAATCTTTGGATAAACATACATATAAAACCGCTGTGCCGTGCTGCTCATATTTATCACACAGAAAAAATACCCCTCCTCGTGCCCAAATCGGGTTGCCTGTGGATGAGAATCCAAAACAAGGACTGGTGGGAGGTTGTCCTGCTCCACTTCACAGTTGCAGAGTGAAAGGACAGTTTTATAATGACAGGACACACATTTATACAACACTTTATTCAAAAAGAAGAACCGCTCGTTCCATGCATCATACGTCATTATCAGGGGCGGATTTAGTGAATTGGGGGCCCCAGGCAAAATATAGGAATGGGGCCCTATACATTTGCACACATTTTCCTAGATCAACCTTGAGGTTCCTTTTTTGTTGTGATGCTTGCTGCTGCATAATGGTGCTCCATAGTTGTGTCCAGTGTTTCTACATTTTTCATGCACATGTTATAATGTCTTTCTTTCATGTTGTAGACCACGAAATAGCAACTGATTTACAGTTGAGATACAGGTTTTCACAAATATAAAATAAATTATAAAATGATAAACCTCACAATTGAGAGTTTAAACCAGGATTAAACCAATAATTCAAATCGAAAATAGACTCTTAATAAAATAAACTTTTTCATTATGTAATCCCTGCATTTCTCTCTAAAGGCACATCCAATTAGGAGATGCCGAGTCATTTTTTTCATCACCATAATTGATGGAAGGCCTGATTATAATTTGCGATTTGTAAAATAGCCAACAAATTAATTGTTGTAGGCTAACCCGATCTCATGAAAGTGCATCTAGCACGATTTTCTGCTTCTATTTGGCGTAATATTTCTATGCAGAAATTTACTTTGGCATGCAAAATACTGATCAATTCATAATTAATGGCATGGCTGGTTCAGTCGACAGAAATACAGGACACAAAGGCGTATAATAACTGCTGAAATGTTTGCGGGGCAAATCTCAGGTCAGTCTGAGCACTCATGGTACGCACAGTGCAGCCGTACACCTGCAGGCGCCACTGACTCGGACGGTTGTCGGGGCTAATAAACACCGTAAACAGCAACCGTTCGCGTGTCAGCGCTTAATGCGCATATCCTATATGAAAAACATTTTAGGGGGCCCTTGGCTTTTGGGGGCCCAAGGCGGTCACCTACCTTTGCCTAATGGGTAAGTCCGCCCCTGGTCATTATGCCATTTCTGCGTCATTGCACATGCGCAGTCCTTCAGTTTCAGGGTTCAATCCAATCTAGTGTTTACATGCACTCTCAATCGTATTAGAAAAGGAATAAACCACCCCCTTCAATCCGATCGAAATTTCATTCTGATCGGGCTCAATCGGATCGATTAAGGTGTTTACATGAAGGTTTTTCAGTCTGATTGAACCGTCAATCCGATTACAAATGGATTATTTGGTTGCATGTAAACATAGCCATTGTGTGTCACGTGTATGTTCCTGTTTAGTTCCTGTTTGTCCTTATTTGGTCCTTTCAGTTCCTTTTCCCATTATTAGTAATCACCTGTTCCTTGTTATTAGTTATCCTCATCACCTGTCTGCCCCTCGTTATCTGCCCTATTTGAGTTCAAGCCCGTTCTGTTCTCCCTTGTCTGGAATTGTACATGTTCACCCCTTGCTACATGTGTTTTCCTGTTTCCTTGGACATTATTAAAGACTTTAAGTTTGCATTTGAATCTGCGTCTCCTCGTTCCTCGCTCCGTGCTCCTCACAGTAGCATAACCCGTGACAGAATTCCAGACCAAGACAGTAAGCGGCGCCCTTTCTCCCCATGTTTGTTTTTTGAAAAGTCTTTTATTTTCCTGGTTTTTCCCCCCGCGGAATGGCAGTCGCCGCTCACTCCAGCCCGCAGGCCGCTGCTCGCTCAAGCCCGCCGGCCATGGCATTCTCAAGCCTGTCGTTCCGAAGTCAAGCCCGACGGTCGCTCCATTGTCAAGTCCGCCAACCACGCCTTTCACCCCGAACTTAGAGGGGAATCTAAGGAGAAGAAGGCGGTTGGTGCTAGTCCCTAGGCTTGCTCCAGTGTCGGCTCCAGACCCAGAGCTCACTCCAGTGTCGGCTCCAGCTCCAGAGCTCACTCCAGTGTCGGCTCCAGCCCCTGAGTCCGCTCCAGTGTCGGCTCCTGCCCCTGAGTTCGCTCCAGTGCTAGCTCCTCGAAAGTGCCTTGCTGTGCCTGCTCCTCCAGAGCACCCTCCAGTGCCAGCTCCTCATAAGCGCTCCAGTTCCCGAGTATAGCCCACGGAGGGCTCCTGTTCCCAAGTTTAGCCCACGGAGGGCTCCTGTTCCCGAGTATAGCCCAAGGAGGGCTCCAGTTCCCGAGTTTAGCCCACGGAGGGCTCCTGTCCCCGAGTTTAGCCCACGGAGGGCTCCTGTCCCCAAGTTTAGCCTTTAGCCCAGTGAGGGCTCCTGTCCCCGAGTTTAGCCCAGTGAGGGCTCCTGTCCCCGAGTTTAGCCCAGAGAAGGCTCCAGTCCCCAAGTTCAGCCCAGAGAAGGCTCCAATCCCCGAGTGTAGCACAGAAAGGGCTCTAGTTCCTATGTCCAGCCCAAGGAGAGCTCCAGTCCCCAAGTCAAGCCCAGGGAGGGCTACTGTTCCCGAGTTAGGCTTACAGAGGGCCTCGAAAGACGGTATTCTCCCCAAGGATTTGGGGGGGGTAGTATGGGCCCATCCATAGTGGCTGGGCCGAGTGGCAAGGCCAAGGCCACGGAGGCCGTCCGGCCATGGCGTCCTGAGTTCCCTGTTCCGCCATGGCTCCCCGAACTCTCTGCTCCGCCATTGCTTCCTAGTCTGCCTGTTTCGCCATGGCCTCCTAAACTGCATGCACCGCCATGGCCTCCTGAGTTCCCTACTCCGCCATGGACTCCTAGTCTGCCTGCTTCGCCGCCAGAGCTCCCTGATCCGCCCTGGAGGCCTTCCCATGTCCCTGTCTTGCAACAGCCTCCAGGGCGCCCAGCCCCCGGGGAGTAATGTAATGTGTTTGTTCCTGTTTAGTTCTGGTTTGTCCTTATTTGGTCCTTTCCGTTCCTTTTCCCAGTATTAGTAATCACCTGTTTCTTGTTATTAGTTATCCTCATCACCTGTCTGCCCCTCGTTATCGGCCCTATTTGAGTTTGAGCCCATTCTGTTCTCCCTTGTCTGGAATTTGTTCATGTTCACCCCTTGCTACGTGTGTTTTCCTGTTTCCTTGGACATTATTAAAGACTTTAAGTTTGCATTTGAATCTGCGTCTCCTCATTCCTCACTCCGTGCTCCTCACAGTAGCATAACCCATGACATTGTGCTTTTTTTCTGTATATATAATCTCATAATATGATGTACGCAAACCCATGATATTTATATATAATATATATTTATTATTTTGTCATTATGATTGCTCATTGTTAAAGATACAACCATCTATCCCTGAGCTTGTATGCAATAAGTTGTGCAATAAAAAAAGAAAAGAAAAAGATGTGAGCAACAGGTGCAGTAACAGCTCACAGCGTCAGTAACTCAATAACCCTAGCTAGTGCAGTTTTCCTCAGCCTTTGCAATGTTCGCAATGCTTGCACAAAGGAGACGTCAGGCAGCTGCTCAAAGGTCTTGCCTTTGGTGAAGACTGATGATTTATTTACTCAAAAAATGTAAGTATTATTTCTTAAAAAATAAGATTACCCCAGAATATATTGCATTGCTAGCTCACTCCAACACTTACACACATTATGATAAATGCTGACCAATAATAAATTATATATATATATATACTGTATATATGTGTGTGTGTATGTGTACAGAAAACTATATGTTTTAGTAAAACAAGCTAAATGTAATTTTTTTTTTCATATGCCATAGCTATGCATAAATACACACTAGACAAATGCTGCCAAGGTGAATACATCTCAATTTTCAGTCAAGCAATGAATTAATGCATAAGTTAATGAAATAATTGTTTTATTTACTGATAACAACAGAATACATGAATAAATGAGCAAAAAATTAATAAAAGTATCCATCACAATAAATACATACGTATACAAGTCAACAACACATGAAACAAAACTATATTCAAAATTTTTGTTCTAACAAACATGTATTTACAGGCAGTGAAGCCCACATCCTATTGCCATCTCAACACAGCTGAGACAGTTCTGCAGCTGACCACCGTGTCCACCTTTCCATTTCTTGCCAATTTCATTTCATATGTTTACAATTAAATGCAATTTTTTTTTTGTAGCTTCATTACTTTTGTAGTGGGCTAAACCACTGAACTGGTAAGCAGAAGGCTGCTGGTTCAATCTTCGCAGCCGTCACAACCAGTGTGTCCTTGAGCAAGGCTCTTTACTCCAGGTTGCTGCAGGGGGATTGGGGGTCCCTGTAATAAGAGCACTGTGCTCTTTGATGAATACAAAGGATTTGGACATATTTATTAATTCGCCTACTGTTTTTTGCCTACTAAATAGTAGGGAAGTATGCGGTTTTGAATGCAACAGTAGACATGGTTCTCTTTCGAACGGTCTCTCCCATTGCGTTAATCACATAAATCTCCCATTGATTTGATCACGTTCGTGTAGCTGCAACCAGTGGCGCTTCAACCTGCCAAAAGGAGAGGAGCCACCTGCTATATAAGTTGGGTCTGAGTGCGATTTCGTCAGAATTTTCTCCTTCAGTGATGAAGATCATCTCCTTGCTGACTCTGGCGAGGAGCTGCAAGCAAGAAGCCGAAGAGAAGAGAAGAAACTCAGCCTCCTGCTCACCGTTGTGAGAAGATGCCATTTGCAGTGAAAGAAGCTCAACGCCTTCCCCTGCAGCCATCCGGCTTTTAAAAACAGCATATTTTCTGAGCAAATTTCCCCTGCAACGTTGTTGCAAATGTTGCACCACAAGTGTGGCTGGTGCAGGGAAACCCTGCACAATGCAGATGCATCGCCTGTCTGAGCAGCATCCACGCAGAGGCTGCGCTCACCGAGGCAGAATGTCTCACTGCAAGAACATGAGTCTAGCCCTTCTCCACTCGCAGCTTCTTCCATGAAGGCGGTCCTCCTCGGCCTGCTCTTCCATTCCCCACCTCCCCTAGGAGGAAGAAACAGCGGAGCAGCCGTGTTCTTCACACGGGAGGATCAGCACCCCTCGTCAGCTGTGAGTGGCTTGATTTCCTTTGGCGGATCGGAGGAGGAAGCTGTCATAAATGACTCTATGTCATTGACGGCTTCAGATGCGGAAGAGAGGCATGTTCTGGCAAAGACCCTGACACCCTTCCTACGATGCAGGCCCAGCGTGGACAGCGAGTTGATCTGCGTTCTAACCGAGGCTTTGGAGGATCTCAGTCTGGCTTGGTCGGCTCCAGAAGTCATCACAGGCAATGCGAAGCGCTCCAGTGCGATGGCTGTTTCAAGTCGCCAGAAGGCTCCATCCGCTCAGAGTGACGTTGGACCCTGAGCATCAGAAGCCATCCTCATCCTCATGCAGAGAGGAAGAGGAGAGGGTCAGCTCTTGCGGAGGCTGGAACTCACTTGAAGAAGTCTCATGCCCGCTCTCCATCCCTTCGCTCAACACCGAGCAATGGAAGCTCCATTCAAGTTGGGCTTGTCCTCAGCATTCATCGTGTGCCCAAACAAACTACCACTGTGATAGCAGACCCACATACTTAAAAGAGCATTTCTTCTCTCCTCATTACCACGAATGTCAGTTTCCCGCAACCATGCGGCACTACCACTCGAAAAACTCAGACCACTTGCCATCCAGCTTCATGCTTGAAAACTATCCCGGATATGTCATGTTGGATTCTAAACATCATGGAACGAGGTTACTCGCTTCAGTTCGCTTGTAGGCCGCCTCGCTTCAGAGGTATTATTCATGCTCCTCACGTACACTGCTTGCAAAGGGAGCCATAGAAATGGTTCCTCTAGCGAACAGCGAGTCAAGCTTTTCCCCCAAAGAGATGACGCCCATCTTTTCAGGCCCATTCTCGATCTCAGGCATCTGAATTGCTCGCTCATAAGACAGCATCATTCAAACTCGGGACTTCACATCCCCTCAGGCTTTCCAGAGGATGCTCAGCCTCATGTCAGCTGCTTCCTCTGTGATTCCTCTGGGCCTGCTTCACATGCAGCCCCTCCAGTTTTGACTAAAAACCCATGTCTTGTCCCACACTTGGGACGTTTTCAACTCAGGGTAACCCACCGCTGCATCAGAACTGTGGCCCCTTGGAAGACTTTTGGCCTGTTTCAATCAGGCATCCTGTTAGGACTGACCTCCAGAAGGAATGTGGTCATGACAGATGCCTCCAACTCAGGTTGGAGAGCTCTGTACAAGGACAGACCAGCGTTAGGCTCCTGGTCAAACCTTGAGTAATGCTTACACATCAACTGCCTCGAGATGATGGTGGTTTTTCTAGCCCTAAAAACCTTCCTGCTGGCCTTGAAGGGGCACCACAATCTGGTCCGTTCGGATGACATGACAGTGGTAGCCTTCATAAATGGTCTCAACTCACTCTCCCTCTACGCCTCCTTTTATGGGCACAGGGCAAACTCCTCTCACTGAGAGCAGTTCATGTGCCAGGAAGATTGAACCAGGGAGCAGACATTCTGTCCAGGGGCAATGTAGCCCCAGGAGAATGGAGACTACATCCCAAAATGGTTCAAACGATCTGGTTTGTCTTCGGGAGGGCAGAGGTGGACTTCTTGCCCTCAGAAGACAACTTTCACTGCCCAATTTATTTTTCGAAGCAGCGAGATGCCCTGGCCCCCGATTGGCCCAGTACTCACCTGTACGCCTTTCCTCCCAGTTGCCCTGCTTCCTCAGGTCATCAGACGGATCAGGCAAGTCAGATATTCAGTCCTCCTGGTGGCCCCACTGGCCGATACCATTGAGGACAGACCTCCTCTCTCAAGTGAGAGGCATGTTTAGGCATACCTGGCCAGAGCTGTGGAGCCTTCATGTTTGGCACCTCGGCAAGAGTCCTTGCAGCTCCACGCGAGTGTAGTTAATACCATTTTGGAGGCTAGAGCTCTGTCTACAAGATGTCTCTATGCCCTTAAATGTTCAGTCTTTTCTGACTGGTGTGCAGCACTAAATGAGGACCCATCCTCCTGTGACGTGTCCTACGTGCTAACTTTTCAACAAGAGCTGTTAGACCCCTTCCATGCACCCATTCCACACTCAAAGTATATGCGGCAGCCATCATGACGAATCATGCTATCGTGGCTGGCCAGTTAGTCGACAGAAGCGACCTGGTCGTTAAGTTTCTGAGGGGAGCTCAGAGATTGAATCCACCTCATCCTCACACTGTGCTGACTTGGGACTTCTCTATAGTCCTCAGGTCCTACAGGGCCCTCCCTTCAAGCCACTCCAATCGGCTGACTAGTGGCCCCTGTCGCTTAAGACCACCCTCCTTCTGGCTTTAGTGTCAATCAAGCGAGTGGGTGACCTGCAAGCACTGTCAGTCAGTGCTTCATGTCTTGAGTTTGGGCCTAACAACTGTAGAGTCGTCCTCAAACCAAGACATGGCTACGTGCCAAAAGTGCTCTCCACTCCATTCAGAGCACAAGTCATCACCCTCCTAGCGCTCCCCAATTCAGAAGGTGAGCAGGGTCCTAATTCACTCTGCCCAGTTTGGGCCCTTAGAGTGTATGCTTCGACTCAGAGCAGCTCTTTGTATGCTTCAGAGGCTGCTCTAAAGGGTTGCTGGACACGAAGCAGAGACTGACAGAGATCTCGCTTGATAGTGGATGCTATAGCCTTGGCTTACGCCTCAGCAGGCTTAAAGTGTCCTATAGAATTGAGGGCCCACTCCACCCAGCGCAATTTCTATTGGTAATATCATGCCGGCTGCATGTCTCCGTCTACCTGCACCAGATTTTATAACTTGGGTCTCATTATTAGCATATGCTTAGAGGAGCCCTCAGTATGGGTGCTCCAAGGCTGGGCTCGCAGAGTGGCTTCATTCTGCACTTGCTTATAGCACGGCATGATAGTATGCGTTCCCCATAGCATGATTAACGCAACGGAAAACAGTTCGAAAGGGAACGCTCCGGTTACTTATGTAACCTCGGTTCCCTGTGATAAGGGAATGAGTGTTGCATAGGCTACTGTGCTATAAAGCTGCACGCGAGTCGACGACTGTTGCTTCAGTCGAAAGATTCTGATGAAGTGGCACTCAGAGCCGACTTATGTAGCAGTCAGCTCCACCACTTTTGGTGAGTTGGTTTGTGCAGCTACACGAACATGAACAAATCAAGCTTCAGTATCAGAGTAAACAGGAGTTTCTCCATAGCATGATTAACACAATGCTCATCCCCTTATCTCAGGGAACCAAGGTTTGTTAGTAACTGGAGTGTTTTCAAATGTTTATAATGAAACAAGATAATTGTTGAAAGTTGCAAGCACATCATTATTATACTTTCATATCTGCAATTCACTTTCATTGTGAATAAATCATCTTGGTGGTATAAACTTTACTACGTTTGAGTGGAATGAGCTGAAATCAGTCAGCAGATGACTGCAGTTTTACTGATGTGATTGGAATTTCACCTCTCAATATATGAACATATGCCTGTTGAAAATCACAGGTCCAAATGCATGTTATATGTTTGTGCTGCACATGATGCAAGACGTCAATGTGTGCCATTTTTCATTTGAAGAAAGTGATTTAAGGAGTTTTCTCTCCTCAGATGTCAGCAGTGATTCACAATCACTCATCAGGAGGAATTATCCTACGAGAAGATGGTTTCTAAGAATTCTTCTGAACAGACTGTTAGAGATGTACCACAACTCTTTTATTGAACTGAAATTGAACAGCATTGCATCCACTTCTATTCGTGAAGTGATATGCTTGATTTACACACAATGGGAATGTAAAGAGTTTACATTACAGGTAATAGAGATTGAACATTTCAATGAACAAATTCAAGAAAGGATCAAAACTTCTGCATGAATAGAGTTACAGGCAAAAATAAAAGAAATAAACACTAAATCTACTGTAATTCAATAAACAGTGTGTTTGCACCATCTGAAGAACCCATCACCAATGACAATGTCAAGCTGCAGATTCCTCTGGAGACTCATGGGAAATGAGTGTGAGAGCGTGTGTGTGTGTGTGAGTTAAAGAGTGGACAGTCAATGTTATTCGGTCACTGACTAATGGCTACACAATATTTCAGCAGCGGAATCAAAGAATCTCCGTCAAAGAGAAAGCACACGCTGCTTAAGAAAAAAAAAAATCACATTAACCTTTATTGTGCGAACAGCAAAATCAAATGATTTAATCATGTAACATAACTGATATTTCTAGAAAAGCAGTCTACTGATGAGAGAAGCAGTGCTTCAGCGAGTGTTTATCTGACTGCTCCAGCAAACACAGATGATGAATCATGGGAACATAATGGTCAAATTTCAATGAGTTTCCACGTGCCGATCCTGTCCGTAGCAGTATAGAGAACCGGACGTGATTTTCTAGCTGTTGGTCCCTGGGAAGGTTCCTGTGCCTAAAATAATTAAGTGATCCATTCATGTTGGTCTTTGGGTAATTGAGTGCAGTTCAGCACATGTTCAGCACATTTTCTTTCACTCGCTCCCTCATTCATTCCGTTTTATTTTTCTATGGTCAATACTAACATTCATCTCAACACACTCTTAGTCTCTAGAGGTTCAGGTGACCATGCATCTTCACCTCATTTTAAAGGTTCTTCTTTCAAACATGGCTCCGTCCGTCCCTCACTCACTCACTCGTACTCAGCGATCAGCACCATCATTCCCACCCCGAACAGCAGAGCGAGGATCTCCAGCATTGACTGCCAGAAACTAGAGCGTCCCACAAGCAGCTCTGGAAGAACCGTGACGGTCGCGATGTAAACGAAGCCTCCGGCGGTGAAGGGCAGGATCCAGGCGGTTGCCGCGGCACCCACCCCTTCAGCCAATAAGGAGCAGGCAGTTCCGGCTAACGCACCAATGGCGGTGAGAAGCTGAAGACACATGGCCTGACGAAAACAGCAGAATTAAGGGTAAAGTAAGAACAGTGCCGTTTAGCAAAATCAACACCAATTTCACGTTGGCTAAAAACTAGCCCAGAACCTTTGACTGACAAATCAGCTCTCTGGAGCGCTGTACCTTCCTCTTGGTGCAGCCTGACTGGACAAGAATGGCAAAGTCTCCAATCTCATGTGGGACTTCATGTAAGAGGATGGTGATGGTGGTAACAGTGCCGACCGCTGGACCTACCAGGAATGATGCGCCGATCGCAAGACCATCTGTGAAATTGTGGGTGAAATCAGCAGCCAGGTTCAGATAACCCGACACTTTAATATCTGCAGACACAGAGTTTTTCTGTCAGTAAGACAACAGCGCTGACACATGCTAACACAACAACTCAAACACTTGGGTTTTTGTACCAGAACTCGTCTCGACTGTTTTCTTTGCAGGTTTCTTATCCGAGTCAACGTTTTTCTCTTTCCCTCCCTTCTTCTCTCTTTTCTTGTCATCATCCTCTTCATCGCTGTCTTTTGCCTTTGGAGCCGCTGAAAACACGGCAAGAAAGGTTTTTCTTATTGTATTTGGAAGCCTGTCAACAATGCTCAACAATGATCACTGCTCAAAAAGAGAAGAGAGGAATTATATTTCAGTATTATTTAGCAGCAGCAGGATTGTTTGCAATGTGACATGATTTTCTGCTACATCACTGGGAACAGCTGCTTGGTCTATCTGCCATTCCTAATCATCAAGTGACAAAAGAAAAGATTTCATCAAAAATAACCGGCAATCCCCACCAAAACAGAGCTGTTCTGAATCTTGTCAGATGTGCATTAGGAATATTTTTCAAGTGCTTTAAATGCAAATATACTCGGATTTGTTTATGACTCTTACCATGAGAGTGAGAGTGAGAGTGTCCCCCCTTCAAAAGACGAACAAATTTCTCAACCACCAGAAACGCAACAATGCCACCCAGCACCCACAGCCCGACCAGCATCATGTGACCATGACCTGCACCTGCGACAGAAACCAAGCACTGACTGACACTTCAGAAAAAACAAAAGAGCATCTTCCAATAAATTTGAATCTTGCATTGCATTTGGCCAAATTATAACTTCGGTTAGAAAAACAGTATTTCAGTGACTGAACAACAGCCTACCGTGTGAGTGACCATGTGACTCGTCACTGCCGTGTGACTGGTCATGATGAGAATGAGGTTCTGTGTTGAGAGGAAATCAAGGGGTGAAGGTTTGGCTGGTTAGTAGAGCAGATTTCAGAATCAGAGTCTTCTGACAGCAGAACAATTCTTCATATGATAGACCACCTAGAATAAAATCTGCACTACCAATACTAGAAAAGGATTTATACACCTCATAAAACAATACACAATACAGTATGCTAATATATTTATAGAGGCCAGTATAGACTAAAGCAATAAGCCCCAAGAAGCCGTGGTTTACAGTGAATTTATAACAGCTAAGGGGTGTTGTTAGGCACGACGTGAAGCGGAGTTAGCGGATATAAATTCACTGTAAAGCACGGCTTCACGGGGCTTACTGCTTTTATAAAACGGTTATTTATGGCATTATTTTAATGACAAATGTCGAGAGCACATACATATAATGCGCAAGCACGAATCTCTCCGCTCGCATGCGGATTTCCTTTGCTCTCGCACAAAACCGGACGCGCACGCTCAGATACACGTAGATACAGAGAGTGCGTGCACTTAAAACGTGTCTCTCCTCAAACTGTGTCCTGTGCACTCGCAAATCTCTTTATGCTCATGCAGATATTAATTCATTTCACACCTGAATTAAACGTTGTCAAAAGTTATTATGCACTTTTAAAAAGTAGTTTTTTTTTTAGTCCAGTGTTTGTTTTCATTTCTGATTTTAGTTTTTTTTTTTTTTTTCTTCATGAAAACCCACTTCATATTAGCTACACATTCAATGGCACTCTCCTCTAAAACAGTGTCATACAGTTAATATATAAATAATATCAATCCAAGTACACAATACATATATGACCACAAGACCTTCATATGCTTTTTTTGTTTGTGTTTAGATAAATCGTTCAGAGAGGTTAGACTGTTAAACTAGGTTATTTACAAATCATCCAAGCACCCGATTGATTTCTAATGTTTGATTATTATGACCAAGTAGTATTAAATTGTAAAGAAATGACAGATCCATCTTTGAAATCTGATTGGTTGATAACTTTTGACAACATTTAATTCAGGTGTGAAATGAATTAATATCTGCATGAGCATAGAGAGAGATTTGCGAGTGCACAGGACACAGTTTGAGCGAGAGGAGACACATTTTAAGTGCGTGCACTCTCTCTGGGGGAGAGCAGCGTGTATCTGAGCGCGCGAGTCCGGTTTAGTGCGAGAGCAAAGGAGAGATTCGTGCAAGCGCATTATATTTATGTGCTTTCGCACTACAATAATGCGCTCTCGACATGTCATTAAAATAACGCCATAGTTATTCCATATACGTAGTAAGCTTTCACAAAATAAAACAGAGCAAATAAAGTGTAATGATATTAATAAAAACAGTATTCTTCCACCAAACAATGTAGCTCCTCAGAATCAGTTGTGGTTTCAACAAAGTGGTTGCAGAGCAACACACAGAAGTAAGCAAAGGTGTGTGTTTGTAGAGTAATTTACAACAGCTTCGAACGCGGCTCAGCCAATCAGAATCAAGCACCGGAACTCTCCGCTTTATAAAGCTACAGAAACTACAGATCTAAAGACAAGGCTATTCTGCTCAGTCTGGGGTAACCTCAGGGCTTCAGGGCTCGAGTCATGTGACCTCCACAGTGTGCTCACTCACCCAGCGCGTGAGGGATGAGATGAAGGAACGCATCCCCAAGCAAACCTCCAGACGCGAAACTCAAGAGCACTTTGAGCAGGTTCTGGTGCTGGTCCGTGTTTGACTGCACCGGGATGAGGAAGAGGATGAGGAAGGGAGCAGCGCTGATGAGCAGAGTGGCTCCAATGGCCTACAAGCAGGAAAGAAAGAAAGAAAGATCAGTGTCGTAAAGCCATGGTTTTCAGCAAGACCTTCACAGACCCCTGGAGGTTAAAGACGGCACTGCAGAGCATCTGTGGACTGGAAAAATATCATGTCATGTTTTTCTAAATGTTCTGGATAATATTCATGTATAAATGTGGTTCATGTGTTCTATAGCTTTAAATATATACATGCAAACATACCCTAATGCCAATTTTGATCAGGTTGATGTTATTTTGTTTGATTATTTTTTTCAATTTCAGACGGTCCAGCAGTGCATCATCTGATTACATGAGTCATGTTTTTAGTATAACATTTTAGTGCAAGGAGAATACAACTCAAGGACTTCTGTGAAGATTTTTGAGTGAGCAAATAACTCAATTCACTAAAACACTTAGCAAGTATACAGTAAAAAAAAACAAATTTTTTTGCATACTACTCGTTTATTGTTAATTCATAGTTAATAAACAGCAGCCTCTACATTAATAGGCTATGTACAAATAGTGAGAATGACATTCACGGTCACTAAGACATTTTTATTGTTTAATTAGCTCATATGTGTTAGATCATGTTTTAATCCCACTCATTAACCTAACTAATGTACTGAATTTAAACCAGCAGTGAAGGAGTTGTTAATGCTTATCAGGAGTAAATACTTCTTTCAAACGTGTAAATGTTTAAAAGCTCTCTTTGTACATAGCCTATTAATGTACTAACAATTTGTGACTAGAATTTATAAACTACGATTTAACTAGTTTGCAAATGATTTATAAGTACTCTATGACTGTATCAAGTGTTAACATATTTTACAGAATTCACTGAATCTGAAAAGACTGGCATATTGTGACAATCTCGTCCACCAGCGTAATTTACCTGCATCCAGAGCTCCACCATGTTCCGCTTCCCTGCTTTCACGTCGCTTTTCAGTCGCTCTGCTGCGTGATCACCTTTGTGTGCGTGTCCATGATCGTGAGCATGACCGTGATCGTGTGCATGATCGTGTGCATGTCCATGATCATGTCCGTGATCGTGTGCGTGATCGTGTGCGTGATCGTGACTGTGACCATGACCGTGATCGTGTGCGTGAGCGTGAGCATGTCCATGATCGTATCCGTGATCATGAGCATGTCCGTGATCGTGTGCGTGAGCGTGAGCATGTCCATGATCGTATCCGTGATCATGAGCATGTCCGTGATCGTGTGCGTGATCATGACCGTGATCGTGTGCGTGATCGTGAGCATGTCCATGATCGTATCCGTGATCATGAGCATGTTCGTGATCGTGACTGTGATCATGACCGTGATCGTGTGCGTGATCATGAGCATGACCGTGATGCTCCTCTTCAGCGTGGGGCAGGTTAGCTTCAGCGCTCCATTTGCTGGCCCCATGGTGCATCTTGGCCGCTCCGTGCGAGTGTCCGTGGCAGCCGCCGCCGTCGCCGTGCGAGTGTCCGTGATGATGGTGGGAGTGAGCGAGTGTCTGCTGACACACTGCCATCCCAACAGTGATCAGTAACAGTGAGCTGATGAAGGTCCTCATTCCTCCTGCAAACACAAACACAACACTCTTGAGCTCACACAGCATCATCAGAGCCCTAATGAGTAACAGGTCCATGCGCTTTATCTAGAAGCATGATAACACACTCTTCTGCCCGGACACGGTGGAACATGTAGGCTTTCAATTAACAGCAGCTCGTAAACTGCATGCACAATAATATAAGAAACCAGAGAAATGTTCAAAATGGTTTCAGATTTAGTACAGGATTTCACACAGTATGTCAGATTAAGTTGAACTCAAATAGCTTGAACTAGTAAAACAGGCAGTTTTGGAGGTCAGTTTGTAACGGACTAGCTTTTATGAACTCAGTCAATAACAATTCACGAATGAATGAATGTTCTCTCAGACATCAGAACAACATCCGGCTGCAAAGCGGACATGACGACAGCAGAGAGGACGCAATGAAATCCATTTCCGACAGGTCTGTGGTTACTGGACACCGGTTATTAAGAGCAGTTCCCTCCCAAATAAGTATTTTGGAGTAAAGCCTAACGAGAAACAGTGTTTCATCTATCTGTTAAGTCGACACGTAGGAAGCCTGGAAGATGAACCGAGTCCAGCAAGCTTAAATCAAGTGTGTGTCTCAGTAGCCGAGCAGAAGAGATCAGGATGATAACCGATGTGTTAAAAGGGATAAAAGCATCGGCTCCATCCAGCCATTAGAGCTAACGTCAGGTAAATCATCACTAGTCTGTGTTTGAGCAGGATTAGAGCTTCTCTGCAGCATCAACACACGAGCTAGAAGTGAGCAGATCAGTGCAGTACGCACACGATCACTCTCACAAAGACCATCGTGTCGATAACTTACCCGCTGCTGCTGGAGACGCCTCGCCGTCTGATAACCGCACACGACTCAACCGCTAACGGCAACCACTCCGATGTCGCTTATTTTGCGCAGTCGGTCAAATACACACCTGCAGATGCTGCTGCTCACACTCTAACCGACGTGGCATTTAGTCAACGCACTGAAATCCCGCGAGACTTCAGATCTGCGCGTTCAGAAAGACATTGAGCAATGAAATAACGCGATATTACAGTCACACGTCAAGCCGGATGCGAATGCTGTAAGTTAGTGCTTTTTAAAAGCCGTTTATCATTAGTATTATTTTAAAGCTATATTGTTTTCGTTGTACATTAGGATAGTGATGAATCAGAAAATTATGGATTACCTTTCAGGAAATGTGCGGCGAATGTTAAACTGTTTCCTATGAGTTAGGAGTATATGAATGAAAGTTTCTGTCTCAGATTAAAAAACAAAAACATTTCGACTTTACATCTCACAATTATAGCTTCATGTTTCAAAATTGCTGCCTTATTTTTTAGAATTGCATTTGTATTTATTTTGCAACTTTATATCTCACATGTATGACTTTATTTCGCATAGTTGTGACTTATATGTTACAGGTTTTTTTGTTTTTTACATTTGTGAATAAAATAAATAAAATGCATTGTAGTATTGTGGAAATATGAAGTTGTAAGAGTCATTAATCAGTTCTTAAAAGAGTAGACCAACCTAACCTTTACTTAGCAGTTCATGTTCCTACGCTAATGAGTTGCCCAGAGGAAAGAAATATAAAAAAATGAGATTGATTTAACAAGTCAGATCACTTTAATATTTACAGCACTTTATACAATACAGATTGTTTTAAAGTAGCGTCACGATATTAAGCAGGAAGGCAACAGAATCAATGATGCTAAATTGTGCTGTAAATCAGCTGTAGCAAGACA
Organism: Sinocyclocheilus maitianheensis; assembly: GCA_018148995.1. Taxonomy (NCBI): domain Eukaryota; kingdom Metazoa; phylum Chordata; class Actinopteri; order Cypriniformes; family Cyprinidae; genus Sinocyclocheilus; species Sinocyclocheilus maitianheensis. The sequence continues at coordinate 298,989 of JADLZM010037975.1, read as the reverse complement.
ATAGTGACATTATTCAGCTCCGGCCTGTTCAGTGTTGATTCGGTTCAGTTCAGTACCATTGTAGAAGTTGCAGAATTCATTCATTATGAACATATTTGATTCAGCTATAAAGCAGAAGACAATAATGTCAATAATCAGCTTAATTCAGTTCAAGTTTTGTTCTCATCCGACTGTGTCGTTGTGCCGTAAAATCAGTGGTATTACTGAATATTTACATTAAATTGAATTTATCATCTCAAATGTTTCTCTTATTTACTACCATATAATATAAATGAATACTCAAATGATTCATAGATTAAGTCATAAGACATCATCGGTTCAACATAAAAGCTCCAAGGTTACTGATCCGATTTCTGTAAGCTGCTTTGGATGGATTAAATTGTGCACATTTTCAGTGGTCAGAAACCAAATGTGCATACTAATGGTACTTCTTTTTATTTTGCTCAACATGCTCCTTTTCCACTGTCATGGTTCCAGAGCGGGTTCCCGGCCTGGGTCTGTTCTCCAGCTGTCCCATGCATTTCCACTGCAGAAAGCATGACCCTTTCTGGGTCGGGAAGATCGGTTCGACTCCGGCACTAGAAACATGGACTGGTCTGGAACGGAAATGTTGATGCTGTCTATGGCAGTCTCACGCAGTAATGGAATAATAGCACTGTATTGCTCTGTATGTGGAAATCACCCAGTGTGCAAGAGAACGCTTTCAGTCTCAATTCTGTGTAGAGAGTAGTGTGCATGTGTGCACTCATCTGCCTCCCATAGTCACGCTTCTCCAGACTTTTGTAATAATAAGTGACAGAGACGTCCAATCAATCATCCTGGTGTCCAGTATGGCTGTTATTTCAGAAGGATCTGCTCCTTCAAGTTCAGAGAGACGGGAGATGGGAGACGCCATTGTCCTAATGCTAATCAGAGAGCAAATTGAAAATCACCCCATTCGATTACAGCCATCTGCATACTGAGCATCTGCCCCTGAAATGTGGCCAGCCGTCCCATCCCCCCCGACCTTCTGCGCCGCCCCGTGACCCTGCAGCCGCCCTCGGGCCGCTCACCCCTCTCCTCCTCACGGCTCAAGGCCGGCTCTCTCCGTGTGTTTGCACACAATCACACGCACCGCTCTTTTTCACTTCTCACCCAGTGTCTGTGCAGCCTGTCCATCCGCGTGAAGCTGCAAACCGATCCAAGAAATGCTCTTTAGTTGAATCTGAACGCTCCTGAACGTTCTCCTGCTCTTCAGCCCTAACTCTGTTCTCAGTCTTTGGCTCTGGTAGTATACAGTGTCAAGGTTAAAGCAACACGGAAGAGATTGTGGCCATACTAGAGCAAGAGGCTCCACACTGATGAAGAACATTTAAAGAGCTTATAGATGTATAACTTACCAGTGGTGTAATGTAACAAAGTAATAATACTTCGTTACAGTACTTAAGTATTTTTTGGGGGTATCTGTACTTTACTTGAGTTTTTATATTTCAGCCAACTTTTACTCCACTACATTTCCTAATTAAAATGTATACTTTTACTCCGATACATTTCCCCGAAGCATATTCGTTACTTACTACAAAATAGTCAGAAGTCAGAAGAACACGGACTGTAGAGAAGCAGGTTTGACGAATCGGTGGTCTGGCGTTTGCAAGTTAGACTCCTAAAAACACCTTTGGTCATCTGCAAACAAGTGCGCGCACAACCGTGGACGATTCATTTTCCACTCAAGTCAAGTCTGGGGTGTGCGATACAGCATCGTCTGCGATAATATGGTAAGTGTTGTTGTAATGATGTGCGATCTGACATTATCAAGTAGGCTATATCACCAAATCACACACACAGAGTGCACGCACATGATTTATTAGTCTATTAAAACTCAAAGATCCAGGCATTCTAAATTGTAGACGGCAAAAATGCTTCTGTATGCTTTTAATATTCATATAATTTAATATAGTTAATTTAATCTATATCACACAAAGAGTACTGTTTTTCTGCAGATATCAGCTTGAACATTTAATAATCATTTTATACAAGTTCAGTAAAGCAGTAAGTGACTTACATTTTAGACATAATATTGCTTGTTTTTTATGGAAGAAAAATAATGCCATATGTCTTTGAAACAAAAAAGCACGTTGAATAGCACTGACTGAAAAAATAATGCATTGAATTTCCAGGGCTTGCATTTTTAGGTCCTGAAATTTAACATAGTTGTCTATTTAAGCTGTGAATATTTCAATTCAAAATATTTCACACACATTTTATATAAATTCAATAATTAAAAATTCAATAATTCATATTCACCTTCCAGAATTCACTTCCAAAATTAAAGCAAATTTCGGTCCATTTTATTTCACTTTCCAAATTCAGTGGTTCAAATTCAGCAGAAAATTCAACATTGCACATCCGTATGAACATATATGAAGGGAGGTATTGGCAAAATATCACCTGTAGTAAATCACTATGAGCAATACGAGCTTTACAATTTTACAGTGTGTTATTTTAAATGTTAAAAGTCATTTTAATTAAAATGCACTGGACGTTTTAACCCAGTCGGTGGAATTGTCATATGGTCCCTTGTGTGCGATAACGCGTCAATGCTTTCTCTGGTTTTGCACTCCTATTTTTATGTCAATATAAAGTGGTTGCATATTGATAAAACTAATCGTGGTATTGATATCTTTGTAGGACTGTTGACTCTATAGATCAGTGGTAAGGGTAAGCAATTATAAAGAAAATGCAGCTTGTTGCGTTCTTCTGACCTCATTTGCTTGCCTGTATATAGTTCGCATAATCACAAATAAAGTGTATTCTGAGATCTGAGGTCTTATATCACTGTATTAGTTCACTGAGGTCGTTGGGTAATCCTGGAGTGTGGTGTATGAGGGGAACCGCAGTATTACAGCACAGCGTCACACAAGCCATGATAAAGTAAAGGAAACTAAGCAACCGAGAGCAAATCATGTCTTCCTCAGATGTAATGTTAGTTCTGTACATCAGCGTTGGGTAAAATAGCATTATAATCTTCTTTGTGGCAGAGAAAGCTGCTTGCATGTAGGCTACGGGAAACAGCAAAGATGTTGAATTAAACACACACACAATCAGCTTTTCCACATGTTTATACTGGCCCTGATAATCAAAACTTCTACTCACCGCTTGCTCCATTCCTGCGGATCAGTTTTTGTGAATGAATGACTCAATCCACCTGTTGCTTTGGTCTTCATGAACAGCCGCTTGCGCCACCTGCTGGTGAGCGACTGACAGCAGCTGCAGATCAAGCATCGGTGCTCTACTGCTATTCCTGCAGATCCCGGATGTGCAATGCTGAATTTTCTGCTGAATTTGAACCACTGAATTTGTGGAAGCGAATTTGGAAAGTGAAATAAAATGGACCGAAATTTGCCTGTCGAATATTGTTTAAAAATGTATCATTTTTAAACAGATTGAATATTTTGGAAGTGAATTCTGGAAGGTGAATATGAATGATTGACTTTTTAATTATTGAATTTATATAAAATGTGTGTGAAATATTTTGAATTGAAATATTCACAGCTTAAATAGACAACTATGTTAAATTTCAGGACCTAAAAATGCAAGCACTGTTAATGCAATGCATTATTTTTTCAGTCAGTGCTATTCAACGTGCTTTTTTGTTTCAAAGACATATGACATTATTTTTCTTCCATAGTTTTTGCTCAATTTTGCTAATGAAAATAGTTCCTAACAAAGATCACAGCACTGTTTTGCGTCTCTGAGCAATGGTGTTTACTTATTGAATGAATCAGCCTTTTGAATGAATCGGTTGAATAAATGATTCAGTGATCCACTCATTAACACAGTCAAATGCTTGGTTTCTGAATGAATCAGTCGTTTGAATGAATCGGTTGATTCTCAATGACTCACTCATTAACAGTCACTTGCCATCACCTACTGGCAGTTTTAATTTCACATTTCGACTATTTTTCATGTTTTAAATTATTTCAAATATCAGTATTCAACGTTTTATGTTAAAACCAAAACATTAGGCCTATTTATGCATCTGTAACTGCAGTTTAAATGCATCCATGTCCCCTCTGAGATACATAAACTGTGTAGAAAAAATGGAAGAAAGAGTTAAAACTGAACACAATCTTGCTACTCAAGCTGTGTATGAACATTTATTTATATATATATATATATTTGCTTCTTTTCCATTTTGCATTTACTTGTACTTTTACTTTCAACACTTAAGTACGTTTAAGATTTTTTAAAAATACTTTTCGTACTTAAGTACTATAAATATCACATATCAAATATTAAGACTGTTACTCAAGTAATATTCTAAACAGTGACTTCAACTTCTACCAAAGTCATTTTCTGGTAAGATATCTGCACTTTTACTTGAGTATGGCTTTCAGGTACTTTATACACCTCTGTAACTTACAAGACTGTGAGCAGCAGGTGGGATAGAAGCAGGGGTGTGAAGTAACGAATTACAAATACTCACGTTACAGTAATTAAGTAGTTTTTATCAGTAATTGTACTTTTTTGAGTAGTTTAAAAAAGGTGTACTTTTACTTTTACTTGAGTACATTTTAAGTGATGTATCGGTACTTTTACTCCGCTATTTTCCTCCGTTTGTGGTCGTTACATGCTTATTTTAATTGTATTTTTATCCATCAACGTGATTGGATAGAGAGTAATAGGTCTCGTGACTTTCGTCAAATCAAATTGTGCATAGAAAACTTTAACCGAAAACTGTTTATCATGACTGCTGGAAGTGCATTCTTCAAGCATCAATTCGGTCATATCCTCATATAAATTAATATGTTAAGG
>JADLZM010037975.1:249121-277189 GCA_018148995.1 Sinocyclocheilus maitianheensis | reverse complement strand
CCTATAGAAATGAATCTAACTCATCAACTTTAGCAGCATTTTTGCTTGTGATGTGTAAATCCTGTATGTTTTATGTTCTTATGCTCACAAATTTCAAAACAAAGAAGCATTACAAAATTAGTCGACTATTAGCATGCAATCAGAGCAAAATTGTAGGCCAGATAAAAAGTGCATGTTCGCAGTATTGTTTAACTGAGTATGCAGTACATCTCCCTACCGTCATAAAGATGACAGAGACGGTTAAACTAAACGCCTGCAAGCACCATAAATTCATCCAGCGATGGAATGAATTCAGTTTTAAGATTTGCTGTAAATTGTTTCATGTTGCACAAGCACTACAAGTAAAAAACTCACACAACTTAACACAAGTCAAAGCAGCCGCTGAGATTCTGCTCACCTCATCAACTCTATTGTGTGTGTGTGTGTGTGTGTGTCTTGAAGAATAAGGGAAGAGGAAACAAAGGAGGAGGGAACAATGTGAAATGATTCCTCTTGGATGGACGAGTCTTTCACAGCGTTTGGCTTTTAGAGAGCGAGTCTGATCCAGACGTGAACTATCACTTACACAAACCGAAATAAGACGAAACAAGACATGAATATGGAAGTGTTCCTATAAACAGGGTTCAGTTATCAGACCTTTCGTACGCTGTTAGTCACGTGGCAGCAGCTGCATGTATGATTAATGGCATCCAAAATAAAAGTTTTTGATATATATATATATGTGTGTGTGTGTACTGTACTTACACACAGTATATACACACACACACGCACTGTCTAAACAGAAATGCAAGCGTGTAAAAAATCTTTTCTTTCTCCAAACACTGAGTTTTGATTGCTAAGTGAAGAGATGATGTGCTGTGAAGAGTGATGATCACTGGCTGAAGGTCGTCAGTAAATCAGTGTGGCATGTGAATGCAGTGTTTCACAAGAGCTGTTCGTTTTGAATGATGGGTGAAATATAGAGAACTGTTTAGAGTTGAGCAAAAAGTTTGTTTTACAAAAGCAAACTGAGTTTAAAGCTTGTAGTTTTGCTCTAAAGGTTCGGTCTATGAGTGGCTTCACTGAGTGGCTTCAAGCAGCACTTTTACTGTCTGTCAAAGCAATTCAAACAACAAGCCAACAAAACTGAATAAAGGAACATGTGCGCGCAATTCTGCACTTCGCCGCCAGGGCATCGGGCAGGAAGTGAGGGGTGACTCCGCAGACACAACATCCGGTCTGAGGTTGTTTGGATTTTAGGAGGTTTTGTCGCGAGCTGCAGATGACAGTGTGAGTGCAGAGAGACACCCGAGCTTCCTCTCAGTCTCGCTTTCTTCAGCATCAGTGGATGAAACTAACAAAAGTACTGGAGTATTACCATGTTTTTAAGACCTGGTACCGTGGTAATGTCGTGGGAGTTAAGTACCACGGAGCACCATGTGAATACTATTATAAATATGCAATACTGTAATATTTCGCAGACAAAAACATGAATAATATGTATGCAATAATAATAGTTCATTGTTTTATTACACCTTTAAACCCCCTTTTGCTGGAGGGAAGTATTATGTAATAGATGTTGCTTCCTGAACTCAGTTTAGGAACATCTGTGCATGTTTAGTTTCATTTTGTTGATACTTTGGTGAATTTAAATGACTGATGAAGTTTGCATGGCTGTGTTCTGCTTTAGTTCTGCTTCGGTTCTCAGTGAAGTCATGATGGCCAATCCAGTGAGTGTGCAAAGCCTGAAGAAGACATGGGAACTGAGTCTGTATGAACTCCACCGAACGCCACAGGTACTCACTCACTCCCTCACTCACTCACACACCCACTCACTCACTCTCCAACACACTCACTCCCTCACCCACTCACTCACTCTCCAACACACTCACTCCCTCACCCACTCACTCACTCTCCAACACACTCACTCCCTCACCCACTCACTCACTCTCCAACACACTCACTCCCTCACCCACTCACTCACTCTCCAACACACTCACTCCCTCACCCACTCACTCACTCTCCAACACACTCACTCCCTCACCCACTCACTCACTCTCCAACACACTCACTCCCTCACCCACTCACTCACTCTCCAACACACTCACTCCCTCACCCACTCACTCACTCTCCAACACACTCACTCCCTCACCCACTCACTCACTCTCCAACACACTCACTCCCTCACCCACTCACTCACTCTCCAACACACTCACTCCCTCACCCACTCACTCACTCTCCAACACACTCACTCCCTCACCCACTCACTCACTCTCCAACACACTCACTCCCTCACCCACTCACTCACTCTCCAACACACTCACTCCCTCACCCACTCACTCACTCTCCAACACACTCACTCCCTCACCCACTCACTCACTCTCCAACACACTCACTCCCTCACCCACTCACTCACTCTCCAACACACTCACTCCCTCACCCACTCACTCACTCTCCAACACACTCACTCCCTCACCCACTCACTCACTCCCGCACACACACACACACACAAAGTTTAGTATATTTAGCATATGTAACTAATGCGGGCGGCTGGATATCCTCATACTGAGAGGATAGAGACCTGAAAGCTCAACACACTACATCAGGAGCACACTAATCCTGATAATGTGGGTCACAGCAGAACACAAACACCAGTGAAACTGATCACATTCAACAGTCAATGTGAAATCAGAACAGACTCGTATTAGACATTGTGGAGAAGTGTGTAAAAATCAACTCCTGCTCTACTGTTTACCACATTGTATTTTCTGTAAAAGCAGGATATTCAGCACATAGTTCTTCGAATGTGTGCTGTTGTTTCAGGAGGCGATCATGGACAGCACGGAGATCGCCGTGTCTCCCAGAAGCCTCCACAGCGAGCTGATGTGTCCCATCTGTCTGGACATGCTGAAGAACACCATGACCACCAAAGAGTGTCTGCATCGCTTCTGCTCCGAGTGCATCGTCACCGCGCTTCGATCGGGGTGCCACCACATCTTCAGATCCATTTCTTCCATTAACTTCCTGTTACTCAGAGATCTGTTGCTCAGCACTGCCCTTCTCTCACTCTCTGCTGCAGGAATAAAGAGTGTCCCACCTGCAGGAAGAAGCTGGTGTCCAAGCGCTCTCTACGTGCCGACCCCAACTTCGACGCGCTGATCTCTAAGATGTACCCGAGCCGTGACGAGTATGAGGCGCACCAGGACAAGGTTCTGGAGCAGCTGAGTCTCCTGCACAACAAAGAGGCTCTGAGCAGCAGCATCGAGCAGGGGCTGCGCATGCAGGCCAGACACAGGTCACTCCTAGTATCTTCTGCTTTTCGTGTATTTTATTATGTCATTGACTCTAAGATGCACTTATGTGAAGCAAGTAACGAAGCTTGGCCGTGGGCTAAACAGTTCAGTTTCTGAAGTCGTTTTCTGTGTGTTGTAGAGCTCAGCGTGTGCGTAAGCTGCATCCGGAGAGTGAGACCGCTACAGTCAGCGGCGGCGAGGACAACGGTGACGCTCGCTCACACATCTCACATGACTCTGCTCCAGCGAGCTGCGCCGTAGAGGCCGGACCCAGCCGCCGTAACCCAGCGCACCTGTCAGACGACTCTGGACCTGAGGCTTTGGGAGAGAGCCGCACTCCTTCTCGACACGGCCCCGGCTCAGAGATTGAGCTCGTGTTTTGCCCACATCCCCTTCTGGTCGACAACCAACAGTGCAGCCAGACGAGGTACAGCAGGGTTTGTGCGGGTCTGATAGAGCTCCTGAAAAGCCCTAATTCACCCTTCCACATGAGGTCTTCATCAGAGCAGAACGTCTCAAATACAGTCGTGGCATTAAATGTTGCATGCACTGCAAAAACATGAATATTTCCCTCAGTATTTATGCTTTCCAGTACAAACATCCTTAAAACAAGCTGTTTATTGGAGATGCAAAATGAAGTTTCTGAAACTGAACAAAATGAAGTGAGTTTACGCTTAAAACAAGAACAAATATCTGCCAGCAGGGAATGAAAACTTGTTTTGCCTTTGAATCAAGTTGATTTTTGGCAGATATTTGTTCTTGTTTTAATCATAAACACTTTGATCAATTTCTTCTACAAAAAATACTTCTTATTTGATCTAATTTTGCTTCTCCAGTAAATGTATCTCGATTTAAGAAACGTTAGACATTTTCCACTGGAAAACAAGACCAAATACTGAGGTACAGTGAAGTCCATATTCTGGTGTTTGGGAGCAGAGCTATTCAAGCCTTAAGCTGTTTTGTTTTTCTTATTTTATTTTTGCTTTTGTAAAATGAACTCTAAAGTACTGACGATCTGTTGGAAGATTTGAAGTTTTAGAAGACCTTTACACTTAGAGACCATATATGTATGTATTGTTTTCTATTCAATTTATTCCTTAAAGTTGCCTTCATAAACCTGCGTAAGCAGACTGTGACTGAGGGTGATTCTTCTTCAGTGCTGCAGCATGAGTTTAAAGCTTGAAGGCATTACAGGGTAAAGTGTAAGAGTATTGTGATGTTGAAATTGCGTTCCACTTTAAGGCCAGGATGAGCTCTTTCTTCCAGAACGTGTCAGTAGATGATTGAACACTGATTAAACATGATGTGTGTGTGCTCCTAAAGCTTCATGGAAGGGAGTGTAATCGGGGTAATGATGTGTAACTCTTCTGCTCACAGATACGTCAAAACAACAGCCAGCGCCACGGTGGACCACCTGTCGAAGTACCTGGCTCTGCGCCTGGCTCTGGAGGAGGGTGCGAGCACGGAGGGAGAGCCGGGAGCCCTGCAGGACATCAGTGAGAAACAGTTCAGCATCTACATCAGCACAGCGGCGGGACAGTTCTCCGTGAGTCACGCTGCTGCTGCTGTCAGACACAGATCCGAGTTTGGCTTGTGCTGTCTTCATCCTCTCTGTCTTTCAGACACTGAACGGCTCTCTGACGCTGGAGCTGGTGAACCAGAAGTTCTGGAAGCTCTGCAAGCCTCTGGAGCTCTTCTACGCTCCTACAGACCAGAACCAGACGCCTCGACTGGAACAGATGGACGGAAGCCAAGGGGAGGCATCGCTAACCTAAAGGACAACGACGGCCTTTCTGCAGAAACCCACGGAAGGACTGCAGAGATCAGTGCTGCTCATCCACTTACTCTTATGTACAGTAGCTCCAACAGTAAAGCCGAGCCATTAACTGTGTGTTTGTGGAAAATAAGGGCCTGTCACTATTCCCACACTGAGAGCACATATATGTGACAGCAAGAGAGCGCACAAGACGGTCCAGGCTCTGAATACTGCCTTGACACACACTGCTTCTCTAATACTGTGATGTCTGAGACCGAGTGCATCCCATCATTCCTCATATTCAGGAGTTTGCGTACCCTGAAATCAACGAGAGGCATTCCAGTCTGTTTAATTAGCGATTATAATTTAGTGATAAAATGATGACTGTATATTTCATGAAACAATTGTAACTGCTCTTTATCACTATTAAATTGTGTTGTCTGTCACAGACTGAACAGACGTTTCTACGCTTATTTTAAAGTGTAAAGTGTTGAAAATCTCAATGTGTTAATAAAGTCGTAAATGTGTCCCCATCAGGTCACAGATGTTTTCCACACCTTCATGTAAATAGACAAGTAGTGCGTATAGACTGCACCTGTGGGGTTCGGGACAGGCCCTAAATTCAGCAAGTCCTCTGCAGCGTTGTGTGCTGGTGAAATACTATATGTTTAAAGATTTAAGAGAAGAGGAGTAAAGAAAACTCCCTTTGGCCAGTCTGTAGATCTATGGATTCTTGGTAGCAGCCATCCTTTTGTGTCCTTTTCTGTTCTTGTTCATTTATAATTTCATTCATACAGTGATTTAAATGCTTGTTTTCACCACTTCTTCACTTCTCTCCTGCCTCTCGGGTTGATAGAAGACGAGTTTCGGATATCAGACCACGCAGGATGGATGGATCTGATGGATGACGGTTTACGATAGCCAAACTGATTTAATGTGGTCGGTTTTAAATGGAAGTGACTGCAATATGATTACAATTGTGAGACTAATTGGTTATTTTAATGTATTAACAACCCTAATATTAAGATTATAACATACTCTTATCTCTGGTCAGAAATGACAGATAAAGAGCAACAGACACTTTCATGATGTTTTTTTTTTTCTTTTTAAAAAGGTGGCCACATTCGTGAATCTGAATTGAATGGAAACTTGTTTCAACCACAAAATAAAAACAAAAAGGGAATTGCAACTTTTTTCCCCCTCACAATTATGAGAATAAAAGTCCCAATTACAATTACGTTATTTTGTTTCGGTAACAAAACAAATGTGAGAAAAAAGGTCAGGATTTGGAGATTAAAAAGTCACAAGCAAGGTGGAAACAAGCTTTCATAGAATTGAAATCAGAGGAACAGAAATGAATCAGCATTCAAGAGAAAAACTGGATGTAGTGGTTAAAATGGTTTTCATTACTTTCCTAATTAGTTTTTGTACATATTCACCCATGCCTTAAAAAAACTGCCTTACTGCATCTTTTTCATTAATAAAGATAGACACATTTATACTGGACTATGAGACTGTTGAACTGGACGAATCTGGAGCCTGGAAGATGAGGCTTATAACTGATGCCCTTAAAGGGTTAGTTCACCCAAAAATGAAAATTCTGTCATTAATTACTCACCCTCATGTCGCTTCAAACCCGTAAGACCTCCGTTCATCTTCGGAATACAAATTAAGATATGTTTGATGAAATCTAAGAGCTCTCTGACCCTCCCATACACAGCAATGTAATTACCACGGTCAACGTCCAGAAACGTAGCAAGGAGATCTGTAAAATAATCCATGGGACATCAGGGGTTCAACCGTAGTATTAGGAAGCTACGAGAATACTTTCGCAGCTGACACAGAATAGCATACAGTTTGCGTTCAGTCGATACTCTCCAAAATGGCACCAGGGTGACACAGGAGACGAATTGTTGAATAAAGTCATTATTTTTGTTTTCTTTGCGCACAAAAAGTATTCTTGTAGCTTCGTATAATTGCGGATGAACCACTGATGTCACATGGATTATTTCACAGATCTCCTTGATCGTGGTAATTACATGGCTGTCTATGCAGGGTCAGTGAGCTGTGTTCTGAAGATGAACGGAGGTCTTATGGGTTTAGAACGACATGAGGGGGAGTAATTAATAACAATTTTCATTTTTGGGTGAACTATCCCTTTAACTGTCTTCTCAGTGTCTTATAAAGGACCAGTATCGAATCAGAGGTAGCTCATTATCTTACCGCAGAACTGATAGATTACAGCTATAGTGATAAGCTGAGAGGATCAGTGAGGACAGAGAGCAGGACACAGATTGGCTAAACAGTTGTCTTTTATTGAAGGTTTACTTCTTCTTGGACACTCCCACAGTTCGGCCGCGGCGACCGGTGGTCTTGGTGTGCTGACCGCGCACACGCAGACTAGAGGAGAGAAGAGACGACAGAGTAAACCATCCATCACATCACTCACCGAACACATCTCCTGGTCATGAGCAACATCTCTCTCTCTCGAGTTGGCTGTGGGACTAGATTCAGTCAGAAAATCACATTTGAACTTTCTACCGTCAGCTACTGGAAATTAAATTACTGGTTGATATGTCCCGATCTCAAAGTTTACACAGGTTTTTGGTCCATGAACTGATCTCACTGCTATGGTTATCACTGTGTCAATCACGGCTATCCCGAGAGTGAAACTTTGCAGTGTGTATGCGTCCAAAAAACAAAAGTTTAATGCAAATTCTGAATGGATTATAGCATAGAAAGCACACTCCCTTTATCATCACTAAAAAGCATCCGTAAGTTCTGTGATATCAACGAAGCTCTCTAAACTGCACAATGGATCTTGTTTACATCGCATCTGTAATTTGTTAGTTACGACTGCTCTTAAAAACACCGGCCCTTTCAGCAGTGAGTGAATTCTGACCAACTAAAATGCCTCTGATTGGCCACTGCGCAACAGATCTGCCCATGATTGGCTACATCGCTCAACGCTGCAGAAACAACGTTGTAAATAGTAACGTTTAACTAAGTGCTGCATTTAAGCAGGAAGTCCCCGTGTCTCGGAGCACTCTCTTTAAGACCCTAGACTCGTGCGCTGCAGAAACTCACCCCCAGAAGTGACGCAGGCCGCGGTGAGCTCTGATCTTCTTCAGACGTTCCAGATCTTCTCTCAGTTTGTTGTCCAGACCGTTAGCGAGGACCTGCAGAAAACCACATCCACACTCAGTTACTGAAACTACACCTCCTCCACACAGGGCGTCCTTCTAAACGGCTCGTGCCGAAGACGAGCACACTGCACTTGAAGACCAGAGTTTCAGGTGAGTTAAGGAAACGTTTGCGTTAGCAGCTTGTGACACCATTATTAAGCTGTGCTGCAGGTTCCAGTGAGAGCCCGAAAGCCTCAGTGATTTAAACCAGTTTAACGCCTGATGAAACCGCACCAGTATTTCATAAGGACCTGCTTCAGTACCACTAACAGTAATCATGGTATTTCGGACAGAAATGTGGTAAATTTGTATTGCATATCACGGTATTATTACAGTCCCATATATTGTGCAAATGTCTTGCAAGAGTAAAGAAATACAGTAAATAATTGTTATAAATGCCACAGCTTCATAACGATACTAAATGTTTCGGACAGGGTTTTTCATAAACAGCACAGTTTAACAGTTCTCTTCTTACCATGCTAGTGAGGAGACAGTCATGGTCACCTGTGGTTACCATGATATAAAACATATCTAATACTATAGAGCAGGGATCCTCAAATCTGGCCCACGAGATCCACTTTCCTGCAGAGTTTAGCTCTAACCCTAATCAAACACACCCGAGCAAGCTAATCAATGTCTTCAGGATCATTAGAAAATCACAGGTAGGTGGGTTTGATCAGGGTTGGAGCTAAACTCTGCAGCGCATTGGACCTCCAGGGCAAGATTTGAGGAACCCTGCTATAGAGGATCTGCAGACGTCAGGGCCACCGCTCTCATGTTAGTGTGGAGCCCTGCGTTCAGATTTAAGACGGGCTCCGCTTAAACATTAGATAAAATATAGGCAGGTCTAATCAGCTCATCACGGCCAGATTCAGAAGATTTTTTAAAAAGCAGTTCAGATATTACACAGCCTACTAAACCTCACGCAGCAGTTCCAGAACAAAAATAATCTGAGTGGTGCTTCTTATCCGCCTCGCCTCACACTTACACACAATCAGGGTCCAGTCGGTACCCACTAACAGGGCCTCTTCAACACGGTATGTTCAGACAAGCCCAGAAGCCCAAGAAAGACCAGATTTTGCAGTCGACCCTTTATCATGACAAAAAAAATCATACTAAAACAATGAAGGTTGAAGCAGCACTCTGAGCGTACCTGACTGTATTTCCCGTCTTTAATGTCCTTCTGTCTGTTCAGGAACCAGTCAGGGATTTTGTACTGGCGAGGATTCTGCATAATAGTCACCACCCTCTCCACCTGTCAATCAATTAATCAATCAATAAACGTCATTGTGAACGCCTGTACGGAGTCACACAAAAAAGTCACTCAAAATAACTGATATGGTTTTGTTTGTGGTCAATTGTAGCAAATTTCACAATGTTCTCCTCCTTATTTGATCATAATTCTTCAGTGTCTGTAAAGCGGAGCACCAGTTCTGTGACTGATATTTAAAACAAAGCGTACGCTTTGGTGTTTTATGACGGTTTTCTCTGCTGAAAATGAAGCGCACCTCATCCTCAGTGAGTTCTCCAGCCCGCTTGCTCAGGTCAATGTCGGCTTTCCTCAGCACCACATGAGCATAGCGCCTCCCCACCCCCTGCAGAGCAGAACAGAGAGGTCAGAGATCAACACACACACACACACACACTCGCCCACACACACACTCTCTCGCCCACACACACACTCTCTCGCCCACACACACACTCTCTCGCCCACACACACACTCTCTCGCCCACACACACACTCTCTCGCCCACACACACACTCTCTCGCCCACACACACACTCTCTCGCCCACACACACACTCTCTCGCCCACACACACACTCTCTCGCCCACACACACACTCTCTCGCCCACACACACACTCTCTCGCCCACACACACACTCTCTCGCCCACACACACACTCTCTCGCCCACACACACACTCTCTCGCCCACACACACACTCTCTCGCCCACACACACACTCTCTCGCCCACACACACACTCTCTCGCCCACACACACACTCTCTCGCCCACACACACACTCTCTCGCCCACACACACACTCTCTCGCCCACACACACACTCTCTCGCCCACACACACACTCTCTCGCCCACACACACACTCTCTCGCCCACACACACACTCTCTCGCCCACACACACACTCTCTCGCCCACACACACACTCTCTCGCCCACACACACACTCTCTCGCCCACACACACACTCTCTCGCCCACACACACACTCTCTCGCCCACACACACACTCTCTCGCCCACACACACACTCTCTCGCCCACACACACACTCTCTCGCCCACACACACACTCTCTCGCCCACACACACACTCTCTCGCCCACACACACACTCTCTCGCCCACACACACACTCTCTCGCCCACACACACACTCTCTCGCCCACACACACACTCTCTCGCCCACACACACACTCTCTCGCCCACACACACACTCTCTCGCCCACACACACACTCTCTCGCCCACACACACACTCTCTCGCCCACACACACACTCTCTCGCCCACACACACACTCTCTCGCCCACACACACACTCTCTCGCCCACACACACACTCTCTCGCCCACACACACACTCTCTCGCCCACACACACACTCTCTCGCCCACACACACACTCTCTCGCCCACACACACACTCTCTCGCCCACACACACACTCTCTCGCCCACACACACACTCTCTCGCCCACACACACACTCTCTCGCCCACACACACACTCTCTCGCCCACACACACACTCTCTCGCCCACACACACACTCTCTCGCCCACACACACACTCTCTCGCCCACACACACACTCTCTCGCCCACACACACACTCTCTCGCCCACACACACACTCTCTCGCCCACACACACACTCTCTCGCCCACACACACACTCTCTCGCCCACACACACACTCTCTCGCCCACACACACACTCTCTCGCCCACACACACACTCTCTCGCCCACACACACACTCTCTCGCCCACACACACACTCTCTCGCCCACACACACACTCTCTCGCCCACACACACACTCTCTCGCCCACACACACACTCTCTCGCCCACACACACACTCTCTCGCCCACACACACACTCTCTCGCCCACACACACACTCTCTCGCCCACACACACACTCTCTCGCCCACACACACACTCTCTCGCCCACACACACACTCTCTCGCCCACACACACACTCTCTCGCCCACACACACACTCTCTCGCCCACACACACACTCTCTCGCCCACACACACACTCTCTCGCCCACACACACACTCTCTCGCCCACACACACACTCTCTCGCCCACACACACACTCTCTCGCCCACACACACACTCTCTCGCCCACACACACACTCTCTCGCCCACACACACACTCTCTCGCCCACACACACACTCTCTCGCCCACACACACACTCTCTCGCCCACACACACACTCTCTCGCCCACACACACACTCTCTCGCCCACACACACACTCTCTCGCCCACACACACACTCTCTCGCCCACACACACACTCTCTCGCCCACACACACACTCTCTCGCCCACACACACACTCTCTCGCCCACACACACACTCTCTCGCCCACACACACACTCTCTCGCCCACACACACACTCTCTCGCCCACACACACACTCTCTCGCCCACACACACACTCTCTCGCCCACACACACACTCTCTCGCCCACACACACACTCTCTCGCCCACACACACACTCTCTCGCCCACACACACACTCTCTCGCCCACACACACACTCTCTCGCCCACACACACACTCTCTCGCCCACACACACACTCTCTCGCCCACACACACACTCTCTCGCCCACACACACACTCTCTCGCCCACACACACACTCTCTCGCCCACACACACACTCTCTCGCCCACACACACACTCTCTCGCCCACACACACACTCTCTCGCCCACACACACACTCTCTCGCCCACACACACACTCTCTCGCCCACACACACACTCTCTCGCCCACACACACACTCTCTCGCCCACACACACACTCTCTCGCCCACACACACACTCTCCCACTCTTCCCCCACACACTCTCTCGCTCTCACACACGCCCTCACTCGCTCACCCACACACTCCCTCACTAAACACTCACAATAAACTCACACACTCACTCAAAGTCCCTTTAAGGTGTTCTAGTGTTTGTGCGGAACGCTTCAGTGCAGCGCACGCTCACCTTGATGGCGGTGATGGCAAACGCGATTTTGCGTCTTCCGTCGATGTTGGTGTTCAGGACACGCAGAATGTGCTGGAACTTCTCTGGAATGACGAGCGACTGAGGAACACACACACACACACACACACACACTCCCACACACACACACTCTCCCACACACAGACACACTCTCCCACACACACACACACACGCACACTCACCCACACACACACACACACACACGGTTTAAACGCGCGTCCAGTCCGTCTGAACTGTGCTGTAATACACTGATGAACCGACTCACTGAAACTACACACTAACTCAAGCGTCGCGCGCTCCGCCCTAACTAAACACAACGTAAACATCTGTTAAAAACGTAAACATGTCAACACCGTTGAGCAGTTCAGTACGCTGACTGAACGCGGGCTTTCCGTCACTCATTTAACCTATACTCTGTTCTGTAGACCAGAAATGTTAACTTAAATATATTCTATATGTATTAAAATAATAAGATGTTAAATCAGTGCTATTAAACACTCGCAAATAAGCGTGATGTTGCGAGATTTCAACTACAATCCTCAGGACGTTATTTCGTGCCTACCATCTTGTCCGCTGGTTCCGCGCAAAGAGGAAGTGATCCCGATCTCGCGATAATTTCACCGCTGGCGCGCGAACTCGACAGGAACGTGTTCCGTCACGAAGCAAATGTCCGACGGGCCGGTGCGAACTAAAACAGTATTTTAAAGCGATGATGTTTAAAAATATAAAGCGCAGCTGATGCTGTTTAGTAGGCTTTAGTATATATTCCAGAGCTTTTACTCTTTCTTAAGTAGGTTTCTTAGGATTTTTCAGTGTGACTGTGAAACTGAACGGAAGTGTAGTCTTTGTGAAGTTGAACTACAGACGCAATGGCGGAGGCGCTGCTCAACGGAGCTGTGCATCTGAACTCCGGCGCTGATTCTGCGGCGTATCTACAGGACGAGGTGATGAGGACCGCTACTGCTGATATCGACCTGTGCAGCTCGTTATTTCTCTCGACATCTTAGATATCTCGTGTTCGGGTGTCGTGTTGGCGCGATCACGTGACAGTGCAGTCCTCTGTTATTTAGCTGCGTTGATTACTCTCATATTTCTCCTGCTGTTTTCTCGGTTGTGTATGCATGTATATCTACTACTATATACTCGCATGCAAAAAGGACTAATAATAAATGACAAGTGCCAATAATATTTGAAACACGCCAACAAAAGTCAAGGAACTTTATTACTTTAATGACTTTATTAGATATTTGTTTAAACATCAGCATATCAGAAGCTGTGTTCACCTGCAGAACTCAGTCAGTTTAGTCCCATCGGGATATATATATATCTGTGATGTATATAAGAAGCAATATCTAGTTATCATGTAATGATATGTAATATCTAATTATATCTAATAGAGAAGGGGATATTACAGGTTTATTAGAAAAAGGAGAGAAACTTAGTGTAAGAACTGAAGCCATGAGGCTGCACACTTTGTTCAAGTAGATGGTAGTATGTGTGAAAAGAAGAATCTGCAAGATGTTTTATTATTATTATTATTATTTTGTGACTGAATTTGCGGCAGCTTTTCTCTGAAATTGGAGTGATATTTGTGGCATTTCTATCCACCAATAATCATTATGTATTAATGCAGTTTTTTGTAAGTGAGAATAAGAGTGCAATTATCTGTAAATAGTTTTTTTTTTCTTAATTATTGAAATCAAGTGTGCTCCTGCCTTCAACCTTTAAAGGGTTTGAATAATTATTTAATGTACTGACATTAGCAATCATGTTATTGTTTATTGTTGTGATATGGTTGTGATTTTTTTAACGATATTTACATAATGTTTTACAGTTACATTCTTTCCAAATATTAAACCAGCCGGTCCTCCCGGTTCTTGTAATGATGGCAGAAGAGCGTTTGTTTGGCTTTGCATTGGCTGCCGCTGCTCTCGGGAGGATGTGTTTGAGTCTGTACTGATGCTTGCATTGACTGTCTCTGTCTCTCTCTCTCTCTCTCTCTCTCTGTCATGTGTCGGTAGAAGTCTGACTTTGATGTGGTCCCTGCTCTGAATCTGGGGGATCTGAACATCACCACAGATGAGCTCATCCTGGACGAGGTGGACAGTAAGTTCTGTGTTTGGGTTTGTGTGTTTCATTGGCTAAGGGAAGTGCAGGGAGCTTATTTCCAGAATGCACTAGTAAGTTCCTTGTTATTTGACACTTTCAGTTCACATTCAAGCGAATCTGGAGGATGATCTGGTGAAGGAGGCGCTCAAGACGGTGAGATAAAGCTGACCTGCTGATGTGTGTGGGTGTGTGTGTGTGTCTGTGCGTCTGTGTCTGTGTGTCTCTCATGTGACTTGTGTGTGAGTGTCTTGTCTCTCTGTGTGTGCGTGTGTGTGTGTGTCTTGTCTCTCTCTGTGTGTCTCTCATGTGAGTTGTGTGTGTCGTGTGTGTGTGTTTGTGTGTGTCTTGTCTCTCTGTGTGTGCGTGTGTGTCTGTGTGTCTCTCATGTGACTTGTGTGTGTGTGTCTTGTCTCTCTGTGTGTGTGTCTTGTCTCTCTGTGTGTGTGTCTTGTCTGTGTGTGTGTGTCTTGTCTCTGTGTGTGTGTGTGTGTGTGTGTGTGTGTGTCTTGTCTCTCTGTCTGTGTCTGTGTGTCTCTCATGTGACTTGTGTGTCTGTGTGTGTGTCTTGTGTGTGTGTGTGTCTCATGTGTCGTGTGTTTGTGTGGATCAGGGTGTGGATCTGCGGCAGTACTCCAAACAGGTGGAGACGGAGCTGCAGCGCATCGAACAAGCATCAATCAAGGACTGTATCCATACTTCAGTGCATTTATGACAGAATCACACCAAAACATGTCAGCTCATCCAAAGAAAACAAAATGTTTACTTAACTGCTTCCTCCTGTCAACCTGCACATAATGTTTTTCTCCTTCTCTGTTTGACTGACACTCCCATGAAACATGGTTTATGGATCAATAATCAGGTCTTATTATTCAGAACCTGTTTGTAGAGACCCTTAACCGTAGCGCTGGTGTAGATATCAAAGAGAGTCAGAATATTGCCTCTTTACACAACCAGATCACAGCCTGTGACTCCATACTGGAGGTGAGTGTATTCTGCTCTTTACACTGCTTTGACAAACTCTGACATGCACATCACTGAATAAATAACTCACGTTCAAGTTTACAATTCTACAAACTAATTCAGAAGAAAAGCTGCATGATTTACAAAGTAACTTTTGGAATATATTATTATTTATTACTTGTATTTATTTCTATATTGTATCCATATTTCGGCTGATGTTCTGCTGGGCTCTTTGAGCACATTTAGAGCTGTCAGTGGGACAGATGAATGAGAAGCAGTGATGAGTTTGCTGCTGCACTCCTCTGTGTGCAGCGTATGGAGGGCATGCTGAGCAGCTTCCAGAGCGACCTGTCCTCCATCAGCAGCGAGATCCAGACGCTGCAGCAGCAGTCGGTCAGCATGAACCTGAGGCTGAAGAACCGGCAGGCCGTGCGCAGTCAGCTCAGCCAGCTGGTGGACGAGCTGGTCGTTCCCAGCACCATGATCTCGTAAGAGCCTCTCATCACAGGCAGCGCTTTACCTTCTCAATCACTCAGTGAAGAACTGTGTGTGTGTGTGTTTCAGTGTGATTCTGGACAGTCCTGTGACGGAGCAGGAGTTTCTGGAGCAGCTTCACGAGCTCAACAGCAAGATCAACTATGCTAAAGAGCTCAGCTTCAGAGAAACCCTCGCCTGCTCCGACATACAGGACATCGTAGATCGCCTCAAAATTAAAGTCAGAGCACATGCAAGATTCTACAGCGATCCCATCATTCTTGATAACGGAACAGATGCATTGAAAATGAATGCTACTGAGTTCTCTCTCTGCTCTGATCCTGTTCACAGGCCGTCTCAAAGATCCGTGAGTTCATCCTGCAGAAGATCTACTCCTTCAGAAAGCCCATGACCAACTACCAGATCCCTCAGAACACCTTACTCAAGTACAGGTGCGCAGCTTCATTAGGATAAGAAGAAGCAGCACAAGATTTCTCCCAGAAGGCAGAATTTGACTTTGTCTCTGCACTCTCAGGTTCAACCCCATTATGCTGTGACATTCTCCCTTTAAAACAAGCCGTTTCACATGTAGGATTTTTTCCTCCAACCCTGTAACAGAAAACTCCACAATACCCTGAATGTAAAGATCGTGGGTTATTAATTCATCCTTAATAATCATAATATTGGCTGTCTACTGGACTGAAGGTCTGTCACTGGTCCCTACTTGAGTTTAACAAAGCCTTTCTGAAATGAAATGACAAAAATAAGTGAATTCAAAAATCCTGCCATCATGACACCATAACCGATAAGAACAATATCTAATGGAAACACAGTAAAATATCATTCTCTCCACTTTTAAATATATAGTTCAGTCATGAAACTCTAGATGGCGCATGCTGACGGGTTGTTAACTTGGCACAAGCTGATTGGTTCATGCTGCATATGCAGCCAATGAGCTTACTGCCTTGCATTTATATGGCTAGCTAGCATTCACTTGAGATTCCTGCAGCGCACTTCCAGAGTTTCTCTGAAACCCTCCACCTTCCCCAGCTCCACCTGTATAGATCTACTACGGGTTATTATATATGCTATTTGTGCAACAGCAGTATGTCTTAAATACTCACGGCACTGTATTGCCGTATGCATTGGCAGTAGCAAGTTCCTGTACTTGCTTGCAGCAGCAGCAATAACCAATAGCAGCAGCAATTCAGCAGATCTGTTCCGCCAAGACCAAATACATTAACATTGTCATATCCCTTACCATGCTAAAATCTTCCGAGAGTTGTCATGATTGAACTACTTTTAACTTCTCATTTCTGTTGAGTGAGAAGCGCTATACTGCTTGTGGATGTGTTCCTGCTCATCTACAGGTTTTTCTATCAGTTCCTGTTAGCCAATGAGAGGACAGTCGCTAAGGAGATCCGGGACGAGTACGTGGACACCATGAGCAAGATCTACTTCAGTTACTTCAAGTCCTACAGCGGCAGACTGCTGAAAGTCCAGGTGACAGACAGGGAAGCGTGCTGTGCTTCTGGATGAGTTTGGATTGATTGAGATTGAGAGTAGATGTATTGACCTCTAAACCTCATGGATTAGTAAAGCGTTCACTGCACGCGGTTGCGGTCCAGCAGTGCGTTCAGGAGCGGTGCGTCTGCTGCAGTGCAGACATTGTTTCCGCACCGAGTCTATTTTTACTGTGCTGCGAGCACTGAATTAAAGTAACAGCGCATTGTCTGCAGTAAATATGATCATGGATTGACACATAATGTGGTAATTACACCATTTACACATTTAATATATAAATCTAGAAGTCAATGCAAAAGTAAAAAGCATTGAATAATGTGTATCTTATATTTATTGCATTTAAACATGTCTATGAAAGATTGTATTATACTGTACTGTTTAAAAAAATTATCAAAATGCTGAAAAAGCATTTTAAGTTTATGTTTGGATTTGAAATCAAAATAATGGATGATTGTTGTGTTTGTAGTAAACAGCCACGGATCAGTGTCAGACTCCTGTGTAAAAGCAGTCTGTGCTGCTTCTGCGCCACTTACACATGGACTGCATACGCAGTGCGAGCGGAGGATGTGTGAACCTGGTGTAACACTGCCTCACATACTGCTCATGAAATCAGGCTTGTGCTGTGTGTAAGCTATTGTGCAACAACTGCACGATTATCAAAACAAAAATACAGTGCATGATCAAACATTTAGGTCAGATAAATATTATAGATATATTTTAGAAAAATGTCAAAAAAATGCCCCCCCTCCACCCCTCAAATAAATAAAAAAATCCCCTCTCACATGAGTCACCTAATAGTCGCCAAAAATGAAATTCAGGCCCTGAATAAATGTCTAAAAATCTTGATTGGATCATCACTATAAATAATTCTACATGATAAAAGAAGGCTTTAAAGGGTCATGAAACCCTCGGTTTCAGCACTGGTTAGTTCTCACCACAGTTTTAAACAATGCTAAAAAAGTGGGCGTGGTGTGCAGCGAGCGGAGGAGGGGGAAGAGGGGAGACACAACACACACAGCTTCTCATTCAGACAGTTTCATTTCACTCCCATCCAGTTAAAAACTCAAACAAATGCACAGCTATTTGCACTCTGCATCGAAAACATATATATGAACACGCTGTTGCACCTCTGAGAACTTTTAAGGCTTATTCTGTGGCGTTTATATAAGCCTTTTAACGGTTGTGTCACAGAGCTGTAAAAACGGTTATGCTCACCAAGTGAATGAATCGTGTTTGTGCCGAACTCTTATTACAAAGCAAAAACAAACACTCTTCTTCCATCCATGAACGTTTCTCTCAGTTATTGTGCGCGATGTCATCTCACAGTCTGAAACGTCTGTCATAGCAAATCAACACATGCTGTTGTGAATAATTAAGTGAAGCGTCTTCTCATAGGATAAGAACACGCAGTCTCATGAATAATTTAATAGACACCGACGCGTCATCAATGTACTATAGTCCATTGCCACGTCACAAATTGTGACGTCACGATGTAGATTTTAAACCCGGAAGATGAAAATAGCGCAAAAAAGCTTAAAATGAACCAGTTTTCTCCAACCCTTAAAATTATCGGATGCTAACATTGTCTTCTATGATGTGCAACACAAACACCTCTGCTAAAATCTCAGAAAAAGTAGTCGGGGGTTTCATGACCCTTTGAAAAGATGGGTATCGGTGATCGTATCGGCAGATACGGCTTTCTGTGATCGGCCACACAAATCCTGATCGGAGCTTTTTCTTCCCATGTGGCACAGTTCAGATATGGCCCACAGAAGCAGGAAAAAAGCACAGGGATTCTGATATTCTCAGATCAGTTGGAAATAAATCTGATATGAATCGGATGCATGCATTATTTGCTTCTGCCGTGTGAGCGGACAGATCGGATATTCCCCTGCTACTGCGAGCTGGATGTCAAATGTTTTTGAAACATATCGCGGTACAGATATATCTACTACAAATGAAACATCTCTAGTTGACTAGCAGAGTATTAATGTCATTCGTTTGTGTTAAATCACAGGCGATCTGGTGCTTTAGAGATCGTGCCGAGTGCTGATTAGCGCTTCAGTCTACTGCTAACTCTTGTGGAGACTGTTCGTTCGGGTGAAATCACTAAATAAAGTGCACACAAACTTGTCCCTGCTCTTGATACACAGTCACTGATGAACACATTTGGAGTTAATGAAGAGAAAAACTAGGAGGGCGGATTAGAATCCAGACCTGCTAACATGCTTAGCACAAGTTTAGTACGTGCGGATCTGTGTATATAATCACTCTCGTGAAGAATCGACACTAATTAATGATTTTGATGTCAGGATGAAACTATTGCATTAAAACTCATTAGAACCGAGTTCTGTCAATAAGTTAAACTCATTGCGTTTATATTCTGGACTTGTGTGCTTTTCGATACATAGTATGCTTTATTAATAAAGTGTGTGCAGAGTTTGGTCTTTTAACATCACTGTCTAATGCATTGAGCCACGATCAGTGTTTTTCATGTTAAGCCTGTGTAGTGTAAATACCGATATCAGATATTGGTCATTTTTAAAAGAAGGTAAAAAAAAAAATCGGATATAGTCAAAAAAATCTGATTTGGGCGTCCAGATCTGCAGTATAAATGCAGCTAAAAAAGTTAATGCAAAAATAATAATAGGCTAAAATAAATCTGCTTTGGCTCTCAGGGCACAGTATCCTTATCTTTAATGACTGGATTGACTGTTTAGGATTTTAGTTTTCTTTTACAAAGCGCTACTGTTATAATAACAGTTTACTGATGCCTTGGTTGAATTGTTTTCATATAATTTTGTTCACGGCAGCAGAATGTCTTGTAGGTCAAGGCAGTTGAATAGTTTTGATTGCAACTGTATGTATGTAGATGCATATGTATTTTTATTTTGCATTCGCTCTCTTTGCCAGTATGAAGACGTTGCAGATAAGGATGATCTGATGGGAGTGGAGGACACAGCCAAAAAAGATATCCTTCAAACCGCCGGCTGTCCACAATCACATAGAGTAGCACACTTACTTCAAGATCAGTAGGAGATCTCCTTTTGGGTTTGCTTTTTGCTGTGCCATTATAATGTGGTGGATTCTTTAACTGCTATGCAGGTTTTTTCTCCAAGCCTTCTCTCAAGAGTAGGAACACTATTTTCACAGTTGGCCAGAGAGGGGCAGTGTTGAGTCCTGCGGAGCTGGAGGGGCCCATACTGATCCCACACGCCGCTCAGAGAGGAGACTCCAGAGTGAGACACTGAGCTTCTGCTTTACAATGCTGCCATGAGAGCCAGTCCTGATATTTCACTCGTGTTCGCAAAGGCTAGGGCCACTATTACTCTTTCTTAAACTTGATCTCCACACCCCTAGCCCTAAGAATTCAACTTTGGCTAAATGAATATGAATAATATTTAATATAATGGTGCACTTTTCTTAGTTATCAGACTTTTGTTTTCTTTTCCCCTGGCAAAGGACAAAACGAACAACAAAAAATCCCATTGGCTTATATGTGGTGTTGTTTTGCAGTGAAACCCCACCAATAATCAAGATGTGCTTAGCTGTAAATAGTTCATCAGTAAACACTGATGGCCCTGCAGATGATCAGCATAGAAACACTCAGGATTGTATTTTGACACCATCGCTGTGATCAGTGACTCTGATTAAATACTGTACGCTCTAAATGGTTTTACAGTGCGACAATAATATCATTGGTCAGTTCACGTCTGCTCCTCTTTTAGGGGTGTAACATTACACAAACATTCGGTACGGTTTCGGTACAGCAGTGGGAAAAAAAACTAAACATAAAATAGCTTTTTTTATATTAAACAGTGGCGTACTGAACAAATTGCTCTTTCTTTAAATAAATTTAATTATAATAAAAATTTTCTTAGGGATAAAAATCGACCTCAGATTCTGCTCTAAACTACAGTGAGCCCTTTTACATTACTGTAAGATTACAACTAACAACAGAGCAAGATTTTATGTAATAATCAACACTCAAAAAAAATAAAAATTATGCAAACATGTAAATTACACATAATGCCGTTTTTAAATTAACTTCTAAATTATAAAAATTCTATTTGTTGTTGAAATATATTAATTTACACAGTGCCTCTCACAAGTCGTTTCTTAACAGATGTATTTAAACATTAAATAATTAAGACATCACTAACAGGTAGAGTAAAATATGAGTATATAGTCTAATATTTCGTGAAATGCTCTTCTCTAGACTTCATTTATCACGCACTAACGAGCTGTGGACACTGATGACTGCCTGAGGGAAATGAAATGTTACGTGACGTTTTGTTTACAAGCTGTTTTATTGCCGTCTTTCCGCGGTTTAAACACTGATTGAGCGATTACACGAGGCATGAGATGTTCATTCATGTTTATTTCATGTTAAAACTAGCAGTAAAGAGGAAGAGATGATTGCGAGGCATTTATACAGCGATCTGTCACACCATCAAAGAGTGTCAAAACCACATTTACTGTTTCCTGAAATAAAAGGACATAATTTGAAAGATGAGACTTTGTTTCTTATCAAAAGTAACAATATATAAAACTGGAAGTTTACAATTTCCAAGTTCTGCTCGTGCAGTGGTTAAATACGTGTTAATGCGTGTACCGTTACACCCCTATCCTCCTGTATTTATTTATTTATTGGAAAAACTGTGGACATAAAACAAAAATGCAAACTTTTCTTGATTTTGTGTTCAACTGTGAAATGCTAGAGGGACTGACCCCCTAAGATGCGTTCTCTGTGTGTTCATTCCTGATCTGTCTCTGTCTCGGTCTCGGTCAGTACCCGTACGAAACGCTCTCCCGCAGTCAGCACTACGCTCTGCTGGATAACAGCTGTCGAGAGTTCCTCTTCCTCTCCGACTTCTACATGGTGGCTGGAAACTCTGCTTTGGATTTGTTCAACAGCATTATGGGAAAAACGCTCAGCATGTTCCTGGTACAGTTACTCCCTTATGAAGATCAGTATCTTGAAACATGATATTTCCATATTTCTGTTGTTCTAGTGATGTAATTTGTTAACAAAATCTACATTATTATTATTATAGTTTGTAATAGTTTTTTTTTATTAGATATTCTCCATTCTCATTTGTGACCCTGGAGCACAAAACCAGTCATAAGGGTACATTTTTCGAAATTGAGATTTATGCATCATATGAAAGCTGAATAAATAATCTTTCCATTGATGTATGGTTTGTTAGGATAGGTCGAGATACAACTATTTGAAAATCTGGAATCTGAGGGTGCAAAAAAATCTAAATATTGAGAAAATCGCCTTTAAAGTTGTCCAAATGAAGTTCTTAGCCATGCATATTACTAATCAAAAATTAAATTTTGATAAATTTATTGTAGGAAATTTACAAAATATCTTCATGGAGCATGCTCTTTACTTAATATCCTAATGATATATATATATATATATATAGTTGGGAAGCGTACAAAATGTACTTTTATTGACAGCAATGTGCAAATTATATTTTTTTTATGTAGAAAATTCATATATTCTAGTCGTATTAAATGCACCATTATTCTTCTGTAGTTTTATACAGAACTGACCGATGACTTCAATGATTATAAAAGGAGCGCCCTTTATGTGATTCATTCGCAAACTGAAAAGTTTGTTTTTCAAGGCACTATTTTGTGCTCCAGGGTCACATATTTGTCTCTCTTCTCTATCTGCAGAAGAATCTGTCCACATACCTATCAGACTGTTACGACAGTATTGCGGTGTTTCTCTGCATTCACATCATCCTGACAAAATGTGATTTCTTGATGATTTGGTATTTTATAATAGTTATTTTTAATACTATCAATCGATTAAAAAAAATAACTAATTAAGCGCACATTTTCGACAAGTCAGTCCCTCTGTCATCACAAACACACAAGCTGTAGAGGACAGTAGCCTGCTCGTATTCTGGCCAGTAATGAACACTCTTTAACAGCACACTGCGTCTTTAGTGTTACAGCACAACATGACAATTCATGTGCTTACTAAATCCATGATATGGATCGTATTTAACAATTCACCCATGCACATGTGTCATTTATTGAAGTTATATTTTTATATTTGTTTAATGGCGTCTTTTTTACTGAAGTTATATATTATTTGGCATTTTTATGCCTTTATTGGATGGGACAGTACAGATTAGACGGGAAAGTTTGGGGCTATCAGTGCTAACATATCCAGGGCTCCAGCAAATTTGGTAGTGCTGGGGGTGTGTGTGGGGTATTAAAAATAAACATAATTTAATCAGATATAAAACAATCTTCACATAAACCCTTTAAAATAAATGTCATATTTACCTCTGCCCTTCAGCAGAAATATACAGAAATTGAAATTGAAGTTATCAAACACTAAATTCTAAATTAAATATAGATGAATCCTTAAAGCTATAAAAGTAATTTTTTCCTCTTTTTTTTCTTTTCTTTGTCCTTTGATTAATAGACATCACAGCAGCTGGTTATTAGGTTGTTTTGGCTGCTATTTCTTTAAGAGCTGCTGAACGTGACACGGATCTGACACACGCCATATTTTCTCTCGATTCTCTTTACCTTTTCTGACACACTTCAGATCTTAAAGTCTCTATTAATGAAGTGACGAGTTAAATCAGGTGTGTTAGATGAGTGAGACAGTGCTGGGCTGCTCCAGGACAGTTTTGAAAACCATTTAATGTTCTTAAATGTGACTCATATATAATATATTACATGCATGCACAGTATTAAGGCAGCTTTAATCGCCTTTTTGGTAACTTCATGACTTAGCTGACCATGACATTGCATGCACATAGTTTATTTCGCGCTTTGATCTGAAAGGATACAGGCTACAGCGCTCACTGGCGCTTTTGTGCGTGCAATTGAAGAGCACAGTACCGTTTCTGCACTCGTTTGACTTGGAAGTGAAGTGGAGCGCATCTGAAAAGTCTCCAGTTCTCAGTCGTTCTGCAACTGAATAAATGCACTTCTTGTTAAGAGAAAAAGTGGCAGAAGCAGTAGTTGTGAGTGGGGTGGCCAACCCTAGCCCCGCCCCTGCATTAATGGCGTTAAATATTTTTAACGCGTTAAACTGAAAAAAATTAATCGTTTGCGTTAACGTGCTAATTTTGACACCACTAGTTATTTTATAATGCAAAAAGTAGAGATGAATGACTAATAAGCCAATAAGTGCTCATCTGCTGCCATCTACTGGTTATAGTGATAATTTGATGTGTTTTTTAATTTTAATAAGTGTTTGTTTACCACAAAGTATATTTGCTTATCCCGTTAAAGATACCATTTAAATTGGATAATTTTAAGAACTTAAAAGTGCTGGAAATATTTGTGAAATACTTAAAAAGTCACTGAAAAGTGCTTGAATTTCTCTCTCAAAGGTTGCTCAAACCCTGAAATCAATAATGTAATAACATTCAACTATTTCTGCCACAACCCCATGGTTCTAGTTAGTGAAACTACTTCAGGTTTTCTGACGCACGTCAGCGCTGTTTGATCTGTTTATAACAGGATATATATATATGTTATAACCGAATTCAAGCGCTTCTCTCTGGGTCTCACAGTGCTGTAGCGAGATCAACACTGGTCCCCGAGTAAACCTGTTCTGAGCTCGGGCCGGTTTTCTTGCGCTGCGCTCAGTTATTGGTCCGAGCTGATAAACAGTTTGCGCTGCACAGCTCAAACGAGTTGCACAGTTTCGTTAGGCTTTTGTTTCGTTTGCTGTTGATGTTTCTCATGTGCAACAGAAATGGCAGCGCTTCTGAATTGGGCAACCAGTGCGAGTGCTCACAGAATTTAGGCCCTATTCGCACGGGATTAGTATTATTTGGGGACCTTGTGTGATTTTGAAATTACCCCCCCACATCTGAATTTAGAGTGGTGCATTCACACGGGATAAGCGAAGCCTGTGATTTTACTTGAATTTACTGACTTATCTCCCGGATACCCGAATGTCAAGGCTTTGAGAGTCCCGTTCTATGGTCCGGTTATATGGATTAAAAAAAAAAAGAAACTAATATAGTTTCATGCCCTGTTTCATTTACATTTCACCAGGTTAAAATAATATCTCAAGCTTTATGCTTGATTTATTTGTAAGACATTAACCTCAAAACCTTTTCAGCTTTCTCTTTCTGCAAATTGTATGGTGTAGCGATATGATGACAGCACCCAAAATACTATCAAACACTCCAACGCAGCTCCATTCTTCGCGAAAGATGGACAAAAAGGCGCACAGGAAACAAAAACCTCGAAAAATGATATACGAGTGATATACAAATCACAGAGATGACGAGTCACACGAGACTAATATTATCACAGGACCTCTGTGTGTTCGGCAAATTATGATTGGTCATTTGAGGGGAAATTTTTACTTTACAAATTACAGACATGGCCGATTCACACGGGATTAAGATCACAGACAACCTCCGCAATTATTACAAATGACTGGAGGTGAGCAGGTAGAGGTAATACTAATCCCGTGTGAATAGGGCTTTAGTCGCACCGGCAGAACAAATGGTCACAGTCTGGAGCCCTGATATGTTCAGGTTCTTAAGTGATGTTCGGTAGCACTTTATTTTACAGTCCTGTTCCACGTGTACATACTATGTACTCATTATAGCAATTACAATAACTAGGTACTAACCCTGAACCCAGCACTAAACCTAACCTTAACCCATGTAGTTAGCTTGTACTACTAGTAGCCCACTACTTTCTTGGGTTAGTCCACTGTATGAGCATGTACTGTAAAATAAAGTGTAACCTGATGCTCTGCCGCTTTGCATGCCATCAGTCCTCTAACATTAGCAAAACAAATCGTAATGCTCTATTACACTGGTGTCGAGACGAGAGCACGCGTGTTTAACCGGTTCTCACTCCCTATTGGCATCCCATGTTGCATGTCTAAGGCTTCTTACAGACTTTTACTCAAGACTTTTGCAGTATACTGACATCAGTATAGCATCTTTATTTCACCAGTGCTGGGAAACCCCTTTCTAGTTACAAAGAGAAAGAATTCGGCTGGCTTTTTTAATGTGTCAGTGGTGCAGATGCTTTTTGTGAGGAAAGGTTGATCGTTCTTGCATTGCTAGCCTGTCCGCTAGTCTTCAGCATGTTTGGCTTTAAACATTCATTTTGAAGTGAGCGTTATCCAGTGTTTATTAGGGATGGGTACCGTCCGAAACCCAGTATTAAATGGGCCTGGGGCTAAATTAAGACCGGTATCAATAAGCTCTGACGTTAGTAGTTCTGCTGTCGGTACTTGCAAATTCTATCTCACCAGAGTCTCCAGCTGTTTTTATATGCAATAATATTCAGACATTTGTCTGATGCATTTTTGCTATTCGCAGTTCAGAAGCAAGATCGCGTTCAGCACGCACTACATGAAAGCCCTGTTTAATTATGATAGAGGAGAGAACTAAACATTCAAACATCTGCTTACACTGTAGGCCTGTGGCTGTGATATTAAGCTAATTTTATATTTTATTTAGATTTTTGCTTCTAGGGATTATAAAAAAGAAGATATGAGCTAAACCTATTAAAAACTATCTAGCGCAACTTCCTTCCCTTAACAGCGGGGCGCATTCGTTCCTCCCTAAAACCCAAACTTAACGTCAGAATCAGCTCAATCGGTGATTGTTGTAAAATACTGTCTTTACGGTTGCTAAATCGAGGGACATGTTTGATAATAAAACGTTGAAAGCACAATAATCTGCGCAAGAGACGCTGTTCCCGGGCTGAAATGTGTGCATGCTCCAATACGGACTGCAACTAGTCAAGCAGATTACACTTTGGGCTTCGGGAGCACGTCCAAACAATCAAATACACACAAAATATGTCCAAATGTCCGGCTTGGAGAGAGTTCACGTAAACAGTTTATGTCTTAAGTGGACGTGAACAGATGGGAGAAAATCCGATGCGTGTCAGAATATTGTCCTAAAGTGACAGCAGTGACTGGTGCTTGGGCCATCAATGTTAATCAAACAACAAAATGCAAAGAGAATATCACTCACAGCTCTTAGTCTGAATAACGTTAGCTTTAATAAGCATTAATCTATTAAACTAAGCAGTGTTCATTTACATTTGATTACTTTATTAGATTTCTTTTGTAGGCTATATTACTTACCTGAACAGTAATGTTAGTAGACCTTAATGGAAAAATGTTTGTTTTATTTTGTTTATTCATGTTCTTACTATATCTTATGTATATAAAACACTAAAAATGCCTGCACAGTGGTGCATTTACAAATTTATATTTTATATTAATTTAATTTAATATTTAATTTTACACTTCAGAATATAAAGCAATGTTAATTCAGCTCTTAATTTGTTTAATATATACAGTATATATATATATATACACATAAAAAATCAAGTTTGTTAAAAGTCAAGTGTATAATAAAAAATAAAATGACAATTCTGTTTTCTTAAATTTCATGTTTAAAAAAAAATCTAATTTACAAATTTTAATAAAAATTTTTAAATAACTTTCCTAGCTCCATAAAAAAAATGCTTCTTTTCCATTAAAATTGAACATTTTTACTATATTAGTGCAGATAACACTTGACTGAACTGGATTTCAAATGTTGAGT
>JADLZM010037975.1:213650-245856 GCA_018148995.1 Sinocyclocheilus maitianheensis | reverse complement strand
CCAACCGCCATTCACGCCGACCCACCCTGAAATCCTATGCCACACCCAACACCCCCACCACCCAATCCACCACCCCACCCCCCACCCCCCCCCCCCCCCCCCCACCCACCCCCCCCCACCCCCACCCCCCCCCCCCCCCCTCACACTCACACCCACACCCACACCCACACACACACCCTCACCCTCACCCTCACACTCACACACACACACACACACACACACACACACACTCATACTCACACTCATACACACACAACACTGATCCTCAGAAACTGGGTGTGCTGGACACCAGACCACACTACGTGTGTATCCTCACACACACACACACAGGTTTACATTTGTGAAAAGTGGGGACTCTCCATAGGCGTAATGGTTTTTATACTGTACAGACTGTATATTCTATTGCCCTACACCAACCCTACCCCTAAACCTACCCCTCACAGGAGACTTTGTGCTATTTCAGATTTTCATCTGAATTTTCAATAGTTCATCCAAAAATTAAAATAACCCCATGATTTGCTCACCCTCAAGCCTTCCTATGTGTATATGACTTTCTTCTTTCAGACGAATACTTTTTTGGGCTTCAAAATCTCGACCACTATTCACTATTCATTGCCATTATAAAGCTTGGAAGAGCCAGGATAAATTTTATTATAACTCCGATTGTATTTGTCTGAAAGAAGAAAGTCATATATAGCTAGGATGGCTTGAGGGTGAGTAAATCATGGGGTGATTTAAATTTTTGGGTGAACTATCCCTTTAAATAAAAATACAATTATCTTATAGTACACTTAAAAATACACTGTTAATATGGTCCATTGTCAGGCTTGTGTTGTGTTTTGTTCCCCATGTGCTCCCTGTGTCCCAGTGTTTAGCCCTTTTTTGGTTATGTTCCTGTCCTAATTATTTCATTGAGTTCATTAGTCTCCACCTGTGTTTGTTTATTTGATTCAGCTGCGTTTAATTTACTCCCTCGTTATGTCTTGTATTTAAAGTGCAGTCTGTCGGATGTTTCTTTGTCGAGTCTGAACGCTGTTACCTGTTTCCTATGTGTGTGTGTCCCTGGTAAAGTCTGTATCATCGTGAATTCCCCTCCGTCTCCTCGTTCCTCACAGTAGGGAGCGTGACATCTGTGTTTGCGTTTTAACTTTTGCATCCATTAATTTTTCATTTTTTTTTAACCTAGAAAAGAAATACGGAAAATGTGGTTTCATTTTTTTGGTTCTGACACTGAATAATAGAATAAGCAGACACACTCATTTTCATTATTCAAAATTCTTATTTCATTTAAAATCGTAAAAATGATATACAGCTTGTTTTTTTTTTTACTGTAGCCTACATAAATGCTAAATTAAATTTTTTAGCTTTTTAGTGCTAAAAGTGCCCTCTAGCGCAACTGACGGGGATACCGATAACCCGTTGCTTTATAAAAAACCTCTTGCGTCAATATTTGGAAGGCATCGATATTTTCATGATCATAAAGCTAGTTTCTCAAAATATTTTTTATAATTTTTCACACCTTAAAATATGTGTGATTTGCATTTAATGTGAGTTTCCAGGCACTGTTCTACAGGGGTGCTAAGCACCCTCAAAAGAAAGCAAGAGCACCCTGAGGCTGTAAAAATAGGATATGGCAAAACCTATTTGGCAAACACTCCAGTGCTCAAATATTTCTCTTTACAACGTGTTTTTGCAGTGTTGATCAATGTAGCCAATCGCAGACATACAGTATCATGCTGCTAAGTAGACGCATTACTTCTAATTTGCCAAAACATATTTTTTTTTCCATTTTCCATAAGTTTGTGCATTTTAAAAATGTTTATTAAACGTGCAAAAAGTCATGAACAAAAATCTGAAAAGAAGTCAATGTTTTACTTTTTCATGCAGCATTTTGTGTGTACGGTTCTACTTTAAATTTTGGTTTTCAACAGCATTTAAAAATACAACAACCATTCTTTTTTTCATTTTTTTCATCATGGTTAAAAAATGAAAAATGAACAGAAGCAAAAGTACACTGACCTAATATATCATTTTCAATCCTAAAATCAGCAAGCTTATATTTTGGTGAGTTGCTGGCAACTAAGTAAATTAGGAGTTTATTGAGACAAAAGAAGAAGGTCCCCAAACTAAAGCATGACCGTCACTTTTTATGTCAGTCATTTCAAAACGAAGCAGGTGTTGCAGGTTGCTCATAAAGAATCAAAATGTGTTTTCAAAAGTTTCTGGTAGTGCAAGCATTATGTACGTTCATCTCAACTACATGTCAGTTATTATTAAATGAATAAAATGACGTCTTGCTCGTGTTGTCTTTAGATTTAAAAACAAAACAACAATTGTTCCAGTTTTATTTGTATTTTTATCAAATATATATTAGATGTACTGATATATGAAACTGCATCTCGGTATGACAAAAATGGTAACAAAGTTAGACTGTTTCTTTCTCCCATCCATCGATGGTCTTGAGAGAAAACACTGCCGCAGCCTCATGTCACTAGAGTTCTGAACACAACATCCACACGGATCAGATGTGCATTCTCTGGTTCATATATGTGTGTGTGGAATATATATCGTCTGTTTTTCTTTGTGTCTGTGTAGATCACGCGCCGGTATGCTGAATTCTCCTCTGCTATTGTCAGCATAAACCAAACCTTTCCCAACGAGAGGACCCATACTCTTCTGGGACAGCTGCAGGTGAGAACGGAAACACCTCTGTGTCCTCCAGGTGTAGAGCGGCTCACGCTGAAAGCTGTCGTGATCTGGTTTCAGGTGGAGGTGGAGAACTTCGTGCTGAAGATGGCGGCTGAGTTTCCCTCTAGACGAGACCAGCTCATCTTCCTCATCAACAACTACGACATGATGCTCGGCGTGCTCATGGTGACGCTCCTCACGAGACACGCCGCTAACCACTAAGACTCTGTTGGGTATCGGACTGCATCATGATTGTGTGTGTGTGTGTGTGTGTGTGTGTGTGTGTGTTCTGCAGGAGAGAGCCGCTGACGACAGTAAAGAGGTGGAGGGCTTCCAGCAGCTCCTGCTCGCCAGAACACAGGTACGATCTGAGATCCTGAGCACCAGCTCACAGCGGCGTCGCATGTAATGTGAGTAACCGTGTGTGTGTGTGTGTGTGTGTGGAACAGGAGTTTATAGAGGAGATACTTTCACCTGCGTTCGGAGGGATGATTGCATTTGTGAAGGAGAGCGAGGCACTAATGGAGAAAGGGCAACTTGACAAACTCAGAAACGATGAAGGTGAGTGCTGGAGCTGCTCTGTTTTCTACGGTGGCCGAGAAGTGCTAAACAAATCACAATTCTGAAAACAAAATAACAAATTACAAACGCAAATGCAAGTCTAAAAAACAAAATAACAATTCAGAAAGCACAACAACAATTCAGAAAACATTATAACAAGTCAGAAAACACAATGACAAATCCGAAAACAAATGAACAAGTCAGAAAACAGAACGAAAAATCAGACAAACCGGAAGAGGTAGGTATAGTTTGAGACGGCGCCATTGGTTTGGGATTACTCACCGCTGACTGGACGAGACATCTGTCAATCAACGTATACAGGAAGAACCAGCCGAAGAACAGCAGAGTCGTGGTAGAAAGTTCGAAGATGGTATTAAAGTAGCTCAGTTTAAATGTATTGTATGAATTGCCCTTACTATGGAATAGAAAATACGGAGTGTATATTTACATTTAGTTAAAAGTGACTGTAACACATCAGCTCCAGTGGCGCAGATGGTTAAGTGTGTGTTGTTGGCTTTTTGACGCGATCGACCCGGGGTCCGATCCCGCCTTTTGCCGAACTTTTTTTTTTCTCCCTTTTCAAATCTCTTATCACATCGTAAAGGCATTTATTTTTAAAATAAAAATTAAGGAAATAATCAAAAAGTTGAAAATAAAGTATCGGGTAGAGTTAGGGTAGGTGTAGGGAGGGCTATATTGTACCAATAAGGTGGCATCCATTTAATAATTAAAATGATAATTTACACTCAATATGTTATTATTGCATACTGTTTTATAATGTACTACAATACTGAAGTGCAGATAATTGCCACTATTTGCAACAAGTAGTATACTTGATAGTAGAAATCCTGCTATTTTAACATAGTGTAAATAGGTATTTGCACTTAGTGTAAATGGCATATTGCTAAAAAATACTGCTATTTTCACTTAGTGTAAATAGAATCCATTGCTAATACGAGATTTGAAAAGGGAGGAAAAGAAAGTTAGGCAAAAGACAGGATCGAACCCGGGTCGATCACGTCAAAAAGCTAAGGACAAGCGCTTATCCATCTGCGTCACTTGAGCTGATGATTTATAACCACTTTTAACTAAATGTAAATAGACACCCCGTATTTTTTATTCCAGATTAAGGGCAATTCATACAATACATTTAAACTGAGCTACTTTAATACCATCTTCGAACTTTCTACCACGACTCTGCTGTTCTTCGGCTGGTTCTTCCTGTATACGTTGATTGACAGATGTCTCGTCCAGTCAGCGGTGAGTAATCCCAAACCAATGGCGCCGTCCCAAACTATACCTACCTCTTCCGGTTTGTCTGATTTGTTATTTTGTTTTTTAGACTTGCATTTGCGTTTGTAATTTGTTATTTTGTTTTCAGAATTGTGATTTGTTTAGCACTTCTCGGCCACCGTAGTTTTCTCTGTTGAGGTTTGTCATACTGCTGTATCCTTATGTCTTTAACTGAGTGATGCATTAAAAAAATAAAAATAAAATAATATATATGTCATTTTTATTTATTTTTTGAAAATTCACGGACTAGTCTTTTACTCACCATCATGTCGTTCCAAACCTGATAGCACAAGCATTTTAACATAAAAATACATCCTTCAGCTTTAACTTCTGAGCAAATAAATATGTTCATATAAAACAAAAGCTATTCTAAATATTCTATTTTATTTTTACTATATTACAAATATTTCAATTATTGTATTTGACAAATCCAGATCTTTTTAGTATGAGTTGTAGTGTTTTGTAGTTTAGCTGGTTGTATTTTTTATTTATTATTTTTTTCTGTTCAAATGCTGTTTAATGTTGTCATCCTAATGGAGATGGATGAAATCATCTCATTATTACAGTTACAGTAAAGTAGCTTCACCATCTTTAGCTGGGATGAATTAAAATGTTAAAAATGACAGTAAACACACTTATAAATTCACCAAAGATTTGTGTCAAATAAATGCTGTTCTTTGTTCATCATGAAAAAATCCCCACACTTCATTAAGCAGCACAGCTATTATCAACTCTTTCTTGAGCAGCAAACCAACATTTTAGAATGATTTGTACATCAATATTGGATGAATGGCCTCTAAAAATTCAGCTTTGATCACAAAAAAAGCCATTCTTTTTCATTGTAACAATATTTCACAATATTAGAGCCTTTGCTGTATTTTTGATCAAATGAATGCAGCCCTGGTGAGCAGAAAACTGAAAAAGCCTTATAGTGAGCCCAAACTTCTGAGTCCTGTCAGTGTTTCCCAGCAGCGCAGACAGAGGGCTGGTGATTTAACACTCGTCTGCGTGTGTATGTGTGTGTGTAGCTCGTATCACGCAGCTGGTGCGGGGTTTCTCCAGCACGTGGAAGCAGTCTGTGGAGGCCTTGAGTCAAGATGTCATGCGCTCCTTCACCAACTTCAAGAACGGAACCAGCATCATTCAGGTGCAACCTGGTGCAATAATGACATTCTTTCTTTCATAACTCATAAATGTGCTGTCAGACTGACGAGTTGCTGTCTGGTTGTGTTCTCTAGGGAGCGTTGACCCAGCTCATCCAGTACTATCATGGTTTCCATAAGGTCCTCTCCCAGCCAGCGTTTCGCAGTCTGGCAGTGCGCTCCGAGCTCATAAACCTCCATCATCTGATGGTGGAAGTCAAGAAGCACAAACCAAACTTCTGATCTCGCACATGAATCCTCAGCATTTGCGGTAGCTACACTGCAGAAATCATTCTTTGGGAGGACCTGAGAATCAGTGTACACATTCATAAAACATGATACATTTCCCTAATAAGCAAAACTAGGTAAAAAAGTAAAGTCATGAAGTCTGTACTCGGCTGGGAGTATCATTTGTCTGGTGTCACTGGCAGATTTTTTGATTTGTATTTTGAATAACAGTGTAAACGATCTTACAGTCCTTAACAGTTTCCTTAACAGGTGAAAGTAACTTGTCTTAAAGGGTTTTTTTTTCGGTCAGTCTTTTGTTTCTAAATTGGCCACTTTGTGTTGTTTTTTCATTAGCTGCATTTGAAATTTCTTCTTTAATATGATTTGATTTCTTTCCATGTTTAATCTGTATATTCGGTGGCAGCTTCTCTACATGTTTTTGTGTATGAACTGGTGTTTTTTTATTTTTCTCTTGTCTCTGAAAGTATGTGGGCACTGATGTCATATTAAAGTTATAACAAAGAAGCATTTCATGTCTCAAAATAAAAGATATCAGATTGAAAGTCTCTGAAATGTTCCCATCATGTTGTCAGTCCGTTAAAGCAAAAGAGGAACATTTGCTAAGATCATTTATTTACAATGATATGACTGAATTTACGTCATTACTTTTTGCAAGGCAGTAAGTCAATGAACTAGAAGTAAT
The DNA here is from genome assembly GCA_018148995.1 of Sinocyclocheilus maitianheensis. NCBI lineage: Eukaryota > Metazoa > Chordata > Actinopteri > Cypriniformes > Cyprinidae > Sinocyclocheilus > Sinocyclocheilus maitianheensis. The sequence goes on along the minus strand of JADLZM010037975.1, from coordinate 239,241 downwards.
GAACTTTTTTTAATTCACAGACAATTAAGTTGTCATAAGCTACATTTTAAGAATACATTCAAACAGGCTTGTACAAACTTGTATTTAGCTGTGGAACCTAACCACTTATTGCTCATTTATGGAGTCTATTCATTCAGGAGTCTTGATGTTGACCATTTTTACAAAGTAATTATAGAGTGTGTTTGCCTATTATTTTATCTGAAGGCCATGCGGCCTAAAAGAGCCCTTGGTATCAGTGTGAACGCGAGCTCAGCGAAAATACAGTGTTCAGTCACAGAGGCCTAAAATCATATCTTCATTCAGTCTATTCTGCAAACATAATTTGAAGGTGCAATGTGTAATATTTACAATGATCTATTGACAGAAAACTATGTTTTCAGATGTGTATAAAGACCTTAATTAACCGTTATGTTTTTATCACCTTAGATTGAGCAATTTCTATCTACATACACCGCGGGTCCCCTTACATGGAAGTCGCCGCCATGTTTCTACAGTAGCCCTAAACGGACAAACTGCTGTACACAGCGCATTTCGTCACTGTTGTTCTTGCCAATAAAACACTGACACAATGATGAACAAGTACATTAACATTCGCAATAACATCGATTTATTGAATGATTAAGTAAATATAATTCCTTAATTTACCTTTGTAAAGAAATCTCATTGCTCTCTGCTGTCTTTTACCGACAACATCTTTACCTGTGTAGGCCACCGTAGCTTCTCTAAAGTGAGGGACGGGTGAGCGGGGGATTGAGCCGTTGGTTGCAGTTCGCAACCTCACCACTAGATGCTAAAATTTACACACCACCTTTAAATGTCTGATAATAAAATACCATCAACTCCGACAGTTTACATACTTTGGTTTTATTAAGTAAACACACACACACAAGCTTGCAACACTGCTTGACCCATCTACTTAATAGATCAAAACTAACTGTTGTACAGTGGTGCATGCAACATTAATTTCAATAAAATTTCCAATCTAAAATTAGTTTAACGTTGTAAAATTCACCCAAGGAGAAATTGTTTACAAATTACTTTACAGAACTTAGTTGTACTTTCTTAACCACTAAATACAATATTAAAGGGGTCATATGACGCTGCTAAAAAGAACATTATTTTGTGTATTTGATGTAATGAAATATGTTTGTGGTTTAAGGTTAAAAAACACATTATTTTCCACATACTGTACATTATTGTTTCTCCTCTATGCCCCGCCTTTCTGAAATGCGTCGATTTTTACAAAGCTCATCGTTCTGAAAAGCGAGGTGTGCTGTGATTGGTCAGCTATCCAGTGTGTTGTGATTGGCCGAATATCTCAAGTGTGTGACGGAAATGTTACGCCCCTCACCATACTGTGATGCCCTGTCCGGCCGGAGTGACGAGACAAAAACATTAAAACCCATTACAAACCAGGCATTTGTTGCATCCAGTGGGGACATAATTACTGATTATAATGACACACTCCTATTTCAAGCTTTATGCTTTATTCCCACCCTTTATACGTCGTAATTCTGTGTTTCTGATGGAGTTGAGAGATCACTTCGCCCTCAGAGCCTCCATCATGAGGGCCTCCATTAGAGTCACTGCTAAAATCGTCAAAGTAATGATGCCAAACTCCATCTTTTGTAGGTCCAAACCCAAACACGCTGACCTACGAGAGAGGAATCCTTACATTAAACAAAGCCTTACATTAATACAGTCTATTAATTGTCATGAATTAATCTTTATTTGACCCTCTAACTCTAGCACCTTTTAGACTTGCACTTTATTCATTTACTAACTGCTTGTTTTCTTAAAAAAAAAAAAAATACTAGCTTCTCTAATCTTTTTGTATTCTATCTATTTGTTTTCTTTTTATTTATTATACAGTTAACAAAAGCAAAAAAGGTATCTAACACTAGCTTTGCTCTATTCTATCTGTTTCCTTTTTATTTATTATATAATTAAGAAAAACCCTTACTACGAGTACTGCGTTAAGCTAACTGAGACTTGTTATAGTACTTGCATATCATTGCTCTTTTGTTGATTTTGATTGTTTCCATTGTCCTCATTTGTAAGTCGCTTTGGATAAAAGCATCTGCTAAATGACTAAATGTAAATGTAATGTTAATGTAATGCACATTCATTACTGTTTTGTTAAGGCACCACTGCCAAAGTATTTTACTACGGTATAATTTGCCTTTGTATTCAAACCAAACCTCAGCTGTTTAATCAGAGGCAGAATAAAATACAAGTATGGCCCTTGATGTTTCTAAATCTCTAACCATGCTAGGGACTGATGCGTTTACATTTTGGAAATTAAATGACTTTCTCCTATTCCAAAAGATAGGAGGAAAGATTCACTCAGTGCTTCTCACCTCATCACAGATGTGCAGGGCGAATATAAGAGATATGAAGCCAGTGGAAGGATATCCTCCATTACTCTGCAGCCAGCTCTCATAGATATATTTCATAAATGCAGGATGGAGGATCATCACCTCAAAAGAGCAAACAGAACAGTCATGTGGGATAAATCTGCAAATGTTTCTCAATAATAGTAAGTTTGCCATTTCTGCATTTACAGTTTTTCTCAATTGATTTGACACATTTCTCCAAACTTAGGTCACTGCTCTCAAAACAGTTAACACAATGATCTGAACACTTTGTAATTGTCCTAAACAGATTGTCAGTTTTCATTCATTCTATATAAATTACAAATGGCATCCATAATTTTCTCAAAACACTGTACACAGGATTCTCAAATGTTTTCTCAATAGTTCATACAGCCAACCAAAACTTCAGAAGAAAAAAAAAATTGCAACTTTATTTCTTGGTTTTACACAATTAGCCCAAATTGATAACTGCTGAGTTAGTAACACAAACAACACAGGAAATGCAGATTTCCTAATTGTTTACACATTTATCTCAATTACAACAATTATAAAAACAGAAAAGAAAAAAGGCAGCAAAAAAAAAGGTTCGGTACCTCGGTTTTGATGTCACGTTTCAGTACAGCAGGGGGGGGACTAAACTTATATTTTTTTTTTTTTAATTAAACAGTGGCGCGGGGGGGGGGACTAAACTTATATATATTTTTTTTTAATTAAACAGTGGCGTATTGAACAAATTTCTCTTTCTTTAAATAAATTCAGTTATAATTAAAATAGTCTTAGGGATAAAAATCTACCTCGGCTTATGCTCAAATGAGCCCTTTTACATTAGTCCTACTATAAGGTTACAGTTAACAACAGAGCCCAGACTTAAATTTAATTACTTTTTTTTTTTTATAACAAGCAACACTCAACTTAAAAAAAAATAAAATGTATGCAAACATGTAAATTGCACATAATGCAGTTTTTAAATTAACTTCTAAATTATAAAAGTTATATTTGTTGTTGAAATATATTCATTTACACAGTGCCTCTCACAAGTCGTTTCTTAACAGATTCATTTAAACATTAAATAATTAAGACATCACTAACAATTAAGACATCACTAACAGGTAAATAATTAAGACATCACTAACAGATAGAGTAAAATATGAGTATATAGTCTAATATTTTGTGAAATGCTCTTCTCTAGACTTCATTTATCGCGCACTAACGAGCTGTGGACACTGATGACTGCCTGAGGGAAATGAAATGTTACGTGACGTTTTGTTTACAAGCTGTTTTATTGCCGTCTTTCCGCGGTTGAAACACTGATTGAGCGATTACACGAGGCATGAGATGTTCATTCATGTTTAAAACTAGCAGTAAAGAGGAAGAGATGATGCAGTGGTTAAAACAATGCTGTATTTGTTCGGTACACATGCGTACAGAATATGCGCACACCCCTAAAAAAAAAGGATACATATATAAGAACAAGGGCAAGAATGAGAAGGGGAACAGGAAGAGGTGTAAGAGTGAGAGGTGGTGGAGTGGGTAACGGAAGGCAGGGGTGTACTGAGAGAGAGAAGAACAGTGGAAGAGGTAGGAGGTGAGGGGAGAGAAGGAGAGGGTGTAAGAAGAGAAGAAAGAATAATTGGTAGAGGAGTAGAGGGAGAAGAGATAGGTAGATTGGACGGCAATGGTATGTTGGGAAGAGAAGAAATTGTAAGAAGACATGAACAAAGAGGAAGGGGTCTGCAGGGTGGAAGGGGAGGGAGGAGAGGTAGAGGGTACAGACGGGTTTCAAATGAAATCAGAGCCACCCTGATTGACCATGTTATAAATTATGGTATCTCCTTGGGAAAAGCTGGCCAGAGAGTTCAGCCAAACATAAACCGATCCACAGTAGCTTCAATTATCAGAGGGAAAAGCAGTAAGAAACTATACCATTCTGGTTCTATGAGTACAGTCTAATCCTCTAGTGTAAATGTTTCTAATTGCTCACATTTTTTTCAGAATTGAACATTTAGGTGGACAAACAAGACTATTTTCAAATGAACAAGAACATGTCATTGTTGACATTGTGGTCCAGAACAACACCATCCGCCTCAAAGAAATTCAGCAAAGAATAATACAGGAAAATCAACTATTTCATAATATTCACCAATGCAGTCTTGCCACAAATGATCTTAGATCACTCGATAGAGTGAAGGAGTTGCGATTCCAGTTTGTTCAGGTATGTGAAAGCCACACAGTCACTGCACTTTTACTGTAAAAAACAAAGATATGTATTTCCTGGACATTATATGTCCATATACTATTACACTCTGGAAAAATTAATTCATCTCTGATAGTGCTGTGTGAAAGTGGGAGAATTCAATGTTCGGCAACATCTGTTTTCTTTTTTGGAGTTGAATAACAGTGGAACTCATTATGAGTACCTGTATTTTGATGAAGCTGGCTTTAATCTCAACAACAACAAAAAAGGAAACGAGGAAGGAATGTGATTGGCCATTGTGCCATAGTTAATGCCCCTGGACAACGAGGAGGCAACATCACCATGTGTGCCGCAATTTCAACCACAATGAGCATGTGGCATACAATGCAGCATTGGGCCAATTCAACACAGCAGGTCGATCAGGAGCAAATGGAGTGAAGTTTTGTAGTTATCTGGGACAGTGTCCAATTTCATCATTCAGCATTGGTGCAAGAGTGGTTTGAACATCACCCACATTTCAGAATGGTGTTCCTTCCTCCATATTCTCCTTTCCTGAATCCAATTGAGGAGTACTTCACCTCTTGGAGATGGAAAGTGCATGATCACAACCCTTACAACCAAGTGAACCTTCTTCAAGCAATGGAAGAGGCCTGTGGAGATGTTGAGGCAGAAGCTTGTCAAGGATGGATTCAACATTCACGCCATTTTTTCCCACGATGCATGGCTTGTGAGAATATATGTTGTGATGTAGATGAAATTCTCTGGCCAGATGTAACAGAGACATGGTCAATAAAGTTATTTGTTTTAGTGATTGCAGTGCATTTATTTATTTAAGAAACGCATTGAAGAACACAAGGTGGAGGATCCACTTGCAGTAGGATTTATTAAGAGTATAAATGAAGAACTAACACAGGGACAAGAACCAGAAACACGGGACAGAAGCATACACCAGAAAACAAAGACTGAAATAACTGGACCAGCCAGATGTTTCAGGCTGATGGGAAGTTCATGTACGACCTCTGCGATTGCATCAAGGCAGATAGAGAGTACAGAGACGGCATCTTGGGGCGTGACAATGCAGGCTGAGAATTCAGATATGGCCTCCTTGTCTGCAACAGAACAGACAAGGGATTCAGGGATAGCCTCCTTGACTGCAAAAGGATGGGCTAAGACAGTGATCCTCAAATCTGGCTCGCGAGATCCACTTTCCTGCAGAGTTTAGCTCCAACCCTAATCAAACAAACCTAGCTGTGATTTTCTAATGATCTTGAAGACATTGATAAGCAAACTCAGGTGTGTTTGATTAGGGTTAGAGCTAAACTCTGCAGGAAAGTGGATCTTGCGAGCCAGATTTGAGGATCACTGGGCTAAGAGATCAGAGACAACTTCCTTGGTCGTAATTGGACAGGTGAAGAGCTCAAGGATGGCCTCCTTGGCCATGACAGGACAGACAGAGAGTTCAAAGACGGCCTCCTTGGCAGACTGAGAGTTCACAGGTGACCACTGTGGTCAAAACAGGACAGGCTAGATGCTCAAGGATGACTTCAGTAGGCGAAACGGGACAGGTAGGGAACTCACACCTGGTGCACGTTCATGGACTGGAGCAGGCTCATGGACTGGAATGGGCTCTGGAGCAGACTCACTGCATCTGAAGGGAGAGCCCCCCCATCTGCCTCTGGGTGATGGGAACTCCGAGCTCAGAAAACTTTTTGAACTGTAGGGATATGCACAGCTGGGATGGCGTCGAGAGGTGGGATGATTAGAAAGTCATCGAGAGGGTGAATGAGGTGGGGAATTGCTCAATTGTTCGACAAATCCAACAAACCGCTTCTGGTAACGTGTCAAAAATCTTGGGGCTGCTTTGCATCCGAAAGTTAAACATACCATGAAAATAGAATTTCCTGTGCCAGCGTACCCCGAATGAGTGCCGGATGGATAGGCATCGCTTCGAAAGCTGAGGTGATGTCGACTTTGGCCAGCCAAATGCCATGACCCACGATTTTTATCATATCGATCTCATAATCAATATCCTGCTATTTGAGAGAAAATTCATCAAGAGGAATCAAAGTGTTTATGCTTGAAAACGGGGAGTTACGCAGGGCTGACAGATCGATTATAAGGCATTTTTTTACCTGAGAACTTTCCTAGTAGCCACTCCGATGTGCCTTTGCGGAAAAAAATTAGAGGTTGGGGGCAGCGAAAAGGCTGAAAATGACCAGGATCTGTGCTCGGATGTTGTGAGCCGCTGGTGGTGGCTCCGAGGCGACAGTATTTGATGGGATGGGCAGAGGTGTTGCTCTTAACCACACGAAAAGAAGAAAGTATTGAAACAGCCAGCCAAGCAGCACGTCAGCTGGTAAAGACTTGGAGAGAGGTGCCTAGCAGTACACTCATCACATGTGAATTAAGTTGCTAGCTGCACTTGTTCAATAATTGTTTATGATACACCTTAGTTGTTAGATTGTACCTATAATTGTTAATTATTTAGGTACACTGTTAATCTTCTCGAAAATTGAACTTAACCATCTAATCTATCCATCTATTAAAGTGCAATGTGTAATTTAAAATACAGTAAAATGCTGGTGAAGATTAACACAGAAAATGCAAGTAATTTCAGTGTGCATTCTATATAGTTTTTCGTCATTGTTACACAATGGCATCAATTCCAATGATGTTACTATGTCATTTAACAACTTTTAGCAACAAACAACCTGCGTTTCAGTGACTCTAACTAAAAATTAGCTAGGAACACTGGTGGCCTGCATCGCTAGCAGAGGCAGCCTCGCGCTAACGTCTGCTACAGGAGCTGGAGGACCGGCTGCATACGGCACACGGCCGCGAAGAGTCACGGTGAAAGGCTGAGCCGAAGCAGAAAGCTGCGGTGAGATCTGGGGCGTGGCCCAGGCTCGTTGAAGGCCTGCCGCTGCGACTCAACGCTTGAGGAGATCCGGGTCTTGTGCAGGATGATGGTGATGTCGAGCGATGTGAGTTTGGGACCTTGCGAGCTTAAATAATGTCCACTTTTTCCGCTCAGAATAATTGTTGGCACAGCCAAATGATAGGAGGATGCCGGGGAAGACGTTAGAAGTCTTGCGGGTGGAGGTGAGGTTAGGCCTCGGTGTTGTGGTGAGTGTGTGGCTGATTGAGCAGAGCGGCGCCCGCGATGAAGCCTGGGGCTCAGGCGGAGAAGGAGTGATCCTGGGGCTGGCAGATTGCGGTGGAGGATCCGAAAAAAAAATCACCAGTACAAGTCTCGTTGTTGGACGGGAAAGTTGAGTCTGTGATATAATGGTAAACGGAGCGAAACGAATGCTGGAAAGCTGTCGTGGGACAGAGGCAATTTGCCTGTATATATACGTATTGTGCTAGTTAAGATGATTAACTAAACGAGCTCCACCTGTGCCGAATTGGTTGATGATCTGATCATGCTCCTCCCGAACCTTGGTAATAAAACATCATAAAGTGCAAAGTCTATGTATTGTTGTGATGTCAGTTGATTATTCCTACTAGGCAAGATTGATCTCAGAGGTTAATTTAGTCCGTAACAATAAAAGTCCTTTAAAACAGCATCCTTCCAGTCCAAACAGTTAGCATAAGCACAAAACTGGGCAGTATAATCCTCGATAGTATTAATACCTTGATGCAGGAACTAGTGATGTGACATTCGAACCGAGGCGTCGGAGCTTGTGTCGAGAATAAATTAGCGTGCCAGATGAAGCCTCAATTCGAGGCTTGTATTGTTAACTTAGAAATCACGTGACCAATGACGAACAGGACAGGAGCATACACCAGGAAACAAAGACTGACACTGAACAGGGCAAACACGGGTATAAATACAAGAGTTAACAAGGGGGTGGAGCCAATTAATCATTATGACAACAAACAAGGTAGAAGAGGAAACAGTAACTAAACACAGGAAGTGAAAACAGAAACACTGGGGGCAGAAAATCATGGATGGATGACGTCAATTATGCCTACCTTATTCCTGTCTGCTTTAATTGATGGTTTCACATACGTGTATGTCCTGAGAATAAATGTAAAAACAAAAAAAAGTTTAATTCCATCCAATATACAAATATATAAAAATAAAAGAAAATGATATATATATATATATATATATATATATATATATGACATTGTTAATTGTCATTAATTAATCGATTGTATTAAATTATGTGAAAACAGAAACACTGGGGGCAGAAAATCATGGATGGATGACGTCAATGGTCGCCGTGATTTTGCCAAGTAAGACATGTTCCTGGATCAACATTACTGTCCAAAAATACAGACTTAACTCAATCCCCACTCCTAAACCTAAACCTTGATCCAGGAACATGTTGTACTTGGTCACATCAAGTTCACCAAAAATGATGTCATAGTGTGCAATCCTATCCACCTTTTGCTGAATGCAGAAATCTCACCCGACTCAATGAAACAATGCTTTATATGCGGTCTCTGGTGTTTCTAGTCAAATTAACGTTTTCAGAGCTTGACTCCTAAAAATCATTGAAGGTTAAGAAGAATGCTGGTAAATAAACCAAAAATCTCCATTTGACGTAAAAATTGTACATTTCATTTGGAATAATGCATTGATTTTTCTTTTTCATTCAATTACAATTAATAAAATAAGAAAGATTTAAAAAGGATGCAAAAGTATACCATAATATTATAGTAAACAAGGTCCAAATCACTATTTTCCAAGTCTTCTGATTTGAAGTCTTTTCCTCCAGTGGGCTTTGAGTTGACTCAAGAATTAAATTCCATCTGATTTCTGAGTCATTTGGACTGGTTTTGTGAACTTGGATCAATGGATTAAATTTACAATTAAAACAATTTGTTCATGAATCGGACATCACTTCTTCTCTCTTCACCAGTCAACATTTTGACTGATTGTCACACAAAATTGGTTTCAGAAGATGTCATATGAACCGCTGTTATGGTTCTTTTATGGTATTTTGAAGCTTGACAGCCCCAATTCTCATTTTCTATAATAGTATATAAAAGAGTGGCCAGAATATTCTTCACAAATCACGGCCTTCACAAAAAAATAAAAAAAATAAAATAAAAAGTTGTATGTGTTGAATGATACGAGTTTTAAGGGGGAAAAATTATAGAATTTAAATTTTTTTGGTTGAACTATTCCTTTAAGCTCACCAAAACAGTTTAGATTACAACAGAGGTTTTTAAACCACTCCAGTGTTCACTAAGTTATAAGCTGGTATTCCATTCCAAACATGGCCATTGTTTAGTTGTGACTAGTTGCTTCTACTGGGAACAGTTATGGAGATTATCATAAAGATCCCAGCTATAACTAGAGAGCTCTGGTGGCTGAGGTAAGAAATGCATGATGTTGATGCAAAATGAGTTGTTTTTCTTCAAAACTGTACTTTGCAGAAAAAAAAAAAACTTTTTTGTCAGCCACCCCTCAAAAACAGCCAGCAACATCCAACAACAGAAGTTGTTAATGTAAAGGTGAGAAACATGAGGAACAGATCTCACAGATCAATGTGTCTGGTGGTGAAGATGCTGATGAGCCACTGCAGATCCAGAATCTTAAAGGGCAACAGAATGAGGTGAGTCGTCTCATCCATGTCCACAGCGCTCTCGGGGTAGATGACACGGTGAGTGGTCTTAGACCCCACGTCCTGCTCAAAACCTTTTGTTGGGCCCTCATTCATCCTGAGATAAAAACACACAGATATACCTGTACAAAGTTTGGGGATATGATAAGATTATTTATTACATTTACATTACACTTAGTCATTTAGCAGACACTTTTATCCAAAGCAACTTACAAATGAGGACAATGGAAGCAATCAAAATCAACAAAGGAGCAATAATATGCAAGTGCTATAACAAGTCTCAGTTAGCTTAACGCAGTACACGTAGCAAGGTTGTTTTTTTTATTGTATAATAAATAAAAAGAAAACAGATAGAATACAAAAAGATTAGAGAAGCTAGTGTTGTTGTTTTTTTTAAAGAAAACAAGCAGTACTTATTTTAGCAGATGCAAATTTACAATTTATGCCACAGTGTTGGCCAAATTAGCATTGTCTGTTTTCTGTGACAGTTGGCTCATTTAGTACCTTATAACGAAGTCTTGTGAATCTATGAGCGCACCATAATGGGATCTGATGAGGTTGCCCGAGTTGCCCACTACAGCACAGGTTCTGCAGCGGCTGGGACTGGCGTCGGAGTAGTGATCTTTATCTGGGAAGAGGGAAAACAACACCTCCACCACTTTTTTGTAGTCGGCTACAGTTGATTCATTTTGTAGACTCTGTTAAACATTTGAAAACAATGTGACAAAATTAGGAGTTACATGTAAAAGTGATTATTGTTGTGCTGTTATACATTTCACAAAATCAAAAGAGACTGACATGTCATATGTATACAGTGATGTAACAGTACATCTTTCATTGCACCAAACAGAGCAAGCAAAGTCCCTTTCAAGGAAATGTTTCTATGCAAAGCAGAGCTTCTAAGAGCAGCTGGACTGAGATAATGTCTTCACTAATAGGCGATTGGCTCTTTTATTTAGAAGGCGGGACTTATTCTGCGCTGTCTTTGTATGTTGGGAAGGCAGTGTGCTGTTTACTGTGTGAAATCAGACACCTTCAGTTTCCTGGTGAGCCGAGAGCTCAGAGTACCTTGTGGTGTTTCCAGCATTTAGACTGAAATTGGTGACATTTTCAACAAGCAACAAACACATTTAGATTCATGAAGCCTTTTTCATCTCCACTTGAACAGGGGGACTAATAAATGAAAGTTTTTAACAGTACTGAATCGTGAAACTTCTCTTTTATGGGCTTTTTGCCCTAATATTATCTACAGGATAATCAGAGGGCAATAGGAAAGAAGTGACAGGCTATGAGCGCCAGCCAGACTTGAACCTGCATGCCAGCGAGGACACAACAACTCTTATACAATATTTGAACTATTAATATACTCACAGAATTGCATTATCATTTTGTGACATATGATATCACAAGAGCATTGACTTTCCTGCCCTGTTGGACATATGATATCACAAGAGCATTGACTTGCCTGCCCTGTTGAAAAAAAACTGGTTAGGTATGTTTTGACGCTGGGATGCTGGTTTAAGCTGGTCCTTTTGCTGGTTTATACTGGTCATGTGCTGACAAAGGACCAGTATAAACCAGCAAAGGACCAGTTTAAACCAGCAAAGGACCAGCATAAACCAGCAGAGGACCATCTTAAACCAGCGTCAAAACATACATAACCAGCATATGCCAATTGTATGCAAAAAAGTGTTCCTGTAGTTCAGATGCTAGCAATACCTAGGTCATGGGTTCAATTTTGAGGGAGCACACATATTTTAAAAATATGTACCTCAAATGCACTCTATGAATTTGTAAATATAATAATTCAAAAAGAATTAGCCTGCCGTTTAAAAGAATATGTACCTCAAATGCACTCTATGAATGTGTAAATATAATTAAAAAATAATTAGCCTGCTGTTTAAAATAGTTTTAGATAAAACCTCCAAGTCCAATGAACAGGCTATAGGCCTACCACAGAGGACCTCAGTGCCGGATTAATCAAGAGCACAGCTACTGTTACACACTGTGATTCAGACTGAAGAGACTTGTCCTTACCTTCCACCACCAATAGGTGTGGAAATCCAGTGGGCTGCTCTTGGTGTTAAGTGTCACGTTAGCAGAGGGTTTATATCGTTGAGAAAACCACAAAAGACCTTCCGAATCCATTGCGCAGTTACAGACACATGCATCTGTGAGAAAACTCCTGGTAGACGTTTGACAGAAGAGAACTATACAGATAGTGCTGGCGACACTGACAAACACAACGACTTGTTGAAGAGTTCTTTTGTTAATCATCATTATGTGTGTTGTTTGAATGAAATGTGTTCGATGTTTTCTCTCTGAAAGTAGAGAAAGAGAGTAAAAAATAAATCTTAGACCGATGTGTTCTGTCTAATGATCACACATTCATTGTCAACTTTAACTATTACACATTTTCATCTTAAACTACACAGGAAAAATTCATATAGCCAAATGTGCTGTTGTATTCTATTATTAACATAGTATCAGCATAATTGTTCATATCAGTGTAATTGTTTCCATTGAAAAAAAAAAAAAGGCTCAGGACCTGATCAGACAGAACACGTTTTTTCAAGTTTGATAAAGTGAGGCGCACGGCACTGCCTTTTTTTTGTTCGACTTATTTCAAAGACTACAGAATACCCAAGACGTGTCACTGGTATAGTTTTGAATGGGGGGAGAAAAATGCAACACTCAATATGGCCGCTCTATTGAAGGAAGCCCCGCCTTCTGTGTAAAAGAGCCAATGGTAATGGGTAAAGTCATCGCGTCATTGCAGCTGCCGTTAGAAGTCCCGGTTGCTATAGAAACAGTCAGGTTCGGAGACATGTGCTCAGGACTGCGCATGCGCACTGGCTAAATCTAGCCTGAAAAATATGCTTTTTTGACGCTATTTGATCAAAAGAAACAACATTTATGAGACAGTTGTCAGATTTCATTGGTGATTTCAAATATGAAATTTAATCTTAAGCTTGGTGAACAGTTTACAATTTGATCCTTCCCTGTTCAAAGAGATAGGAGCATGCCTGAGAGGCGTTTCAAAGATGGCTGCCGAGTGAAATTACTGGTCTTAAAGGAACTTTGCTTTTTTTAATTTAGAAAAGAGCAGTGCGCTGCAGGGTGTTTTTATGTTGCTAGGCAACGACCAAATCAGGTGTCCTGTAATCAAGGATTATAGCACGAGTGCTCTAAAATCTTTGGTTTGCTGTTAAGTAAACTGTCATATTAGCAGAAACTTAAAAAAAATACAGCTCCGCGTGACCCGTGACAGCCAGCACAAGTTTCTCCTCCATCATTTCAGTCTCCGGATGTACCAAGCAACTGAAAACTTCCGTCACACAACGGAAGGTCCGCCACTCACAATGGGAACTCCGGATGTACCAAGCAACTGAAAACTTCCGTCACACAACGGAAGGTCCGCCTCTCACAATGGGAAAAAAAAATGATGTCGGGGGTTTTCCAGCTCAGAATAGATTTTTCAGCACTCAGAGCACTCCTACAAAAACACGAGGCGCAGCAGGTGGCTAAAATGCACAAAACGCTCACTGCCAATAGAAAACAATTTAAAAAAGGCGCCTCTCACTAATAAAAAAAAAAAAGAAACACATTCTGTCTGATCGGGACCTTAGGCTACATTATAGGCTCATCTATAAGGGTGTAGTCCAGCTTAACCAATTAAGATATATTACTTTCATTTACAATTTAACGTTTACTCTCAATACATCTGAAGAGAAACAGATATACAAACAGGCTGGTAAAACTGAAACAAAGTCCAGAGATCTGTTACCTGTGAGAGGAATCTGCAAACAAATGATCTGTTCTTCTGTCTGTTAGCCAGCTTCCATTTTGAAGAGTTTAGTTTACCGAGAAAGCATGCCCGTGTGAGCCCTCACTAATGACTTTTGAAGTCAGAGTCTTAGATGACTTAGTAAGAGTGATCACTACAGTAAGTCAGGTGAAAATATGAATATGTAAGCAGCATAGTTACACTATAAACTCTAGCATGTGAACAGCAGGCACATTTGACCAGTTTAACCTGATTCTACACACACACCCTCTTGTGACATGTTATGTTTCATATATTACGCCAAAAGGAAAAGAAAAAGGGGGAGGGACTGTTTTATTATTTAATTTACATGACTGAACCAAGGAATTATTTAAGCTTAACCTGTCAAACTTGTTCAGATGTTTTCTTTCTCACAAGACTTGCCTGTAAATTAATGTGTCAACATTGACAGATGTCAGCCCGAAGTGTGACATAATATACCTCTATAAATAAATCAAATTTAAATTTGCGTCTCACACACTTTAATGCCCTTTGAATGGAACTTATATGCTCTCTTCGAACTGGAATCATGGTGGAATATTCTGTGATGTCAACTTTTCAGGGCACTTACTGTCGAATAGAACAAACATCTGAAGTGATAAGAGATACACAAAATGTGCAGAGCGGTGGACTGGAAGTGAGAACCACTTAATTATACAAATATAGAAATGAGCTTTTTATTAAAAATGAATTCAGAACACTGGTGTGGTCACAGTGTTAACAATTAATAATATTTTGTACCTCACTTTCCAGAACATTCTCGTTCACCACTCCTGGCTGGTGGAACGATCTTCCCACCCCTATCTGGAATGCTGAATCTCTGACAATTTTCAAGTGACAGCTGAAAACTCATCTCTTTCGAAGCTACTTGACTTCATCATAAAAAAAAAAAATCTATCTCTTTACTTATTCCTTCTCCTTCTAGCTTGTATATTTGAACAATGTCTAGAAACTTGGTATTACAAGCACTTCCTGTATCTGCCTCTTTAAGAAGAATCGCTTTATGTATCCCCCAATTGTAAGTCGCTTTGGATAAAAGCGTCTGCAAAATGACAATGTAAATGTTGTACCTCACACATGCATTAAATTCAATAACAATTGAATTCCTCTGGTGTAGCCTACTTACTAATGCATCTGCTTGAAAAATATCACAAGAAAGAAAGAAAGAAAACAATGATAATGGGAGTGCTTCCCCAACATAAACAAGCAGGACTGCTTAGCTGTAAAAAAAAAATAATAATAAAATAAAAAAAGGGGTCAGAATAGAATAGAAGTGCTCTCTCTCACGCACACTCCACTTCTTCAGTTCTCATATACAGTGCACAATCAGTTCTCAGCGCTCAAATACACACACAACAGTCCAGATGTCTATCGTGTAGAGAACAACTATAAAAAGTTGCTCCCTTTTCACTACTGTTAAAGGGATAGTTCACCCAAAATGAAAACTGTCATTTATTCAAGTTTTTCCAAATTTAATCCTTGATTCAACTTTCTCATAAACTTAATTTATTTGGTCTAAAGAGAGAATTAATAACTATTTTTGTTTGAAAACTACATATAAAATAGCTACCAAAGTAAATGTTGGTAACTGCAGTTTGACTAAAACTTTTTTTGACTAAAAGTTGACAAAAATGCTGTGAATTTTCGTCGACTAAAACTATGAAAGTGACTAAAATGTGACTAAGACTATTAAGCACTTTCGTCTCAAGATAAAGACTAAGACTAAATCAAAAATGCCTGTCAAAATGAACACTGGCTAAAGCACCTATTCCCATAGTCAGGACAACTCCCTTGGATAGGGGGGTTTAGGTCACTTACCCGGGCCGTTGAGATGGTTAGGAGTGCATCTGCACCTGCAAAAACTTGTAACAGTTCAGCAGGTTGTGGCATTCAGTATAGGGACCCTTAATGACAGTAATTCGACACAAAGTCAAAGTGATTGATGTTATATTTTATATTTATGAAAGGACTCGAAACTCAAGTGTTCAGATGCCAGACTTCATCTTTATTCACTAATCCTTTCTACCCCGCCCCCAATATGCATGACAACTACGGATGCCCCTAAGGCACACAATGCATTCACAATGCACACATGACATCCCTCTTCCTTTTTTTTTCAACTGATAAACGGAAAAACAATATGTAATCTGAATGTACTACATGCCAAAACTTCAAACAGAACCACGTATCTTGAAACTCAGTCTCTGTATCTCGCCGGTACTCTCACTAATCTCCCAGATCTGGTACAGTATGGTTGCTCTAGTACAGGGGTGGCGAACTCCGGTCCTGGAGAGCCGCAGCCCTGCAGAGTTCAGCTCCAACCCTAATTAAAACTCACCTGCCTGTAGCTTCCTAGTAACTGTTCAGACCTTGATTAGCTTGTTCAGGTGTGTTTGATTAGGGTTGAAGCAAACCTCTGCAGGGCCTACGGCTCTCCAGGACCGACGTTCGCCACCCCTGCTCTAGTATGTCATGAGAGTGATAATCAGTGTGAGACTACCCGGTAATTCTTTGTCGTGAATATCAGAAACATTGTTTTGTAACTCTTCAGCCTCTTGCTGGTCACGTCTCCATTACGATACTCTTGTCAAATACTGACTTATCTTAACAAGACAACTGACAGATAGGAAATGTCTTGGTTACTACTGAAGAGTTAATTTGCAAAAAACGATAACTCCATTTTTATATTTTTTTCAGAAATCACGTTTTTTTATTGCGCATTCCAAGTAATATTAATCAAACTGCAGTTGGGTTGTTTTGATTAAGTAATAATCAAAATACATTTACAAAATTAAAGTTCATTGAAAGTATGTTTTTTTTTTACATATTAAAAGTTTCAGAACGCCAGAGACGGTCAATACATGATGGAAAGGAGTCGCATCTCACGCATCACATCCAGAATGTCGTATTAATTCAGTCACACGTGAAGCTATATCAGCTCCTGACTACGTCATGGTCGGTCTCTTTGTCATTCTCGCGGAGAGATCTCGTTTGAGCATACTATAATGTTATTTGAGGACTACCGGACATTCAAAATACATCCTATAGGTTACTCTCTTGTCCTTCAAAATGTGCATCCCTGTCATTGGATTCGCACTGATAGAAGTGCTCTCTCTTGCGCACGCTCCACTTCTTCAGTTCTCATATACAGAGCGCGATCAGTTCTCAGGGCTCAAATACACACGCAGCAGTACAAATGTCTATCGTGTAGAGTATCTCACGTAAATATAGTCGGTTACAGATTAAGTGAAACAGGTGGGTGAAAACTGAACGTGTGTCAGTATTACATGCATGCCTTCCGTCTTAAAGGGACAGCATTCCTAATTAAGTACCTATCCTTGTCATTAATGTTAACCAACAAAAGATGTTAAATAAATGTACAAATGTTAAGTAAATCTACTGTATCTGAAAAATGAGTTTAATTTGTATCTCTTTCGTATTTGTCTTATTGTGCTTCTTTTTCAAAATGTATAAATTATATATATTATCTATATTATATATAAACAACTATAAAAAGTTGCTCCCTTTTCACTACTGTTAAAGGGATAGTTCACCCAAAATGAAAACTGTCATTTATTCAAGTTTTTCCAAATTTAATCCTTGATTCAACTTTCTCATAAACTTAATTTATTTGGTCTAAAGAGAGAATTAATAACTATTTTTGTTTGAAAACTACATATAAAATAGCTACCAAAGTAAATGTTGGTAACTGCAGTTTGACTAAAACTTTTTTTGACTAAAAGTTGACAAAAATGCTGTGAATTTTCGTCGACTAAAACTATGAAAGTGACTAAAATGTGACTAAGACTATTAAGCACTTTCGTCTCAAGATAAAGACTAAGACTAAATCAAAAATGCCTGTCAAAATGAACACTGGCTAAAGCACCTATTCCCATAGTCAGGACAACTCCCTTGGATAGGGGGGTTTAGGTCACTTACCCGGGCCGTTGAGATGGTTAGGAGTGCATCTGCACCTGCAAAAACTTGTAACAGTTCAGCAGGTTGTGGCATTCAGTATAGGGACCCTTAATGACAGTAATTTGACACAAAGTCAAAGTGACTGATGTTATATTTTATATTGATGAAAGGACTCGAAACTCAAGTGTTCAGATGCCAGACTTCTATTTTATTCACTAATCCTTTCTACCCCGCCCCCAATATGCATGACAACTACGGATGCCCCTAAGGCACACAATGCATTCACAATGCACACATGACATCCCTCTTCCTTTTTTTTTCAACTGATAAACGGAAAAACAATATGTAATCTGAATGTACTACATGCCAAAACTTCAAACAGAACCACGTATCTTGAAACTCAGTCTCTGTATCTCGCCGGTACTCTCACTAATCTCCCAGATCTGGTACAGTATGGTTGCTCTAGTACAGGGGTGGCGAACTCCGGTCCTGGAGAGCCGCAGCCCTGCAGAGTTCAGCTCCAACCCTAATTAAAACTCACCTGCCTGTAGCTTCCTAGTAACTGTTCAGACCTTGATTAGCTTGTTCAGGTGTGTTTGATTAGGGTTGAAGCAAACCTCTGCAGGGCCTACGGCTCTCCAGGACCGACGTTCGCCACCCCTGCTCTAGTATGTCATGAGAGTGATAATCAGTGTGAGACTACCCGGTAATTCTTTGTCGTGAATATCAGAAACATTGTTTTGTAACTCTTCAGCCTCTTGCTGGTCACGTCTCCATTACGATACTCTTGTCAAATACTGACTTATCTTAACAAGACAACTGACAGATAGGAAATGTCTTGGTTACTACTGAAGAGTTAATTTGCAAAAAACGATAACTCCATTTTTATATTTTTTTCAGAAATCACGTTTTTTTATTGCGCATTCCAAGTAATATTAATCAAACTGCAGTTGGGTTGTTTTGATTAAGTAATAATCAAAATACATTTACAAAATTAAAGTTCATTGAAAGTATGTTTTTTTTTTACATATTAAAAGTTTCAGAACGCCAGAGACGGTCAATACATGATGGAAAGGAGTCGCATCTCACGCATCACATCCAGAATGTCGTATTAATTCAGTCACACGTGAAGCTATATCAGCTCCTGACTACGTCATGGTCGGTCTCTTTGTCATTCTCGCGGAGAGATCTCGTTTGAGCATTTACAGCTTTTGGGTTGGCATTCGCTCCCTGCAATAGCTGTGTCTCAAAAGAGCAAAGACAGCGCGATTGCGTTGAATTATATTGGATTTGTCATTGGGTTTTTGGATTGGATTTATTGGACCCATTGGTTATCCAAGGTCCTTAAACAAGCGGTGTTCCAACTGCTGTGGTGAGTACTATTGGACCTTATTGGTTTACCAAGGTTCTGTGTTTACCGCATACCTGTGCACTCAGACTATTGTTGCGCTCACTGGTAAACCAGGGTGTCGGTTATTGTGTGCCGTTACTGTGGCGGCCACGTAACACGTTATTATTTCAGCACTGTATTATAAATATGGTTGACCAGGGTTACTTTCCTAAAGTCATAGGCACTATGGCTGCTTCCTGTTCTACATGTTCAGGTCCTATGGACCTTATGGATGCACACATTCACTGCCCTGCCTGTCTGGGCATCGACCATCTTAAGGAGGCTTTTGCCCAGATTGTAGTCTAATGCCACTGGGAATTAGGCAACAGAGACTGGCAAAGTTTGAAGAGTTCTTACCACCAGTAAGAAGACTAGGATTCAGATAGGTAACAAACGCTCAGCTAGCAAAACAGAGGGGCCTCCAAAGAAGCAAACTACGACTGCAGCACTGTCCCACCAGATAGTTCAATTAGCTGATGCTGAGCAGGGCATTCGGGCTTTGTTGGCTAGATCATTGCCGTCTGCTACTCAGAGCACAGATGAGGATGTGAGAGAATCAGTAATTAACCACTTGTTGCCCAAGGTTGTGCCAATGTCCGAATGTCCTAGGGAGGACCTGGACACATTGTCTTTGGCGGCTTCAGATTCACTGGTTACGGATGAGCAGGACAGTTATTTACCCTTGGAGGAGACTTCTTCTGTACACTCTCAGTCTCAGCACTCCCATAACGATGAGGGCTCAGGTCTGCAGGGGGCTGGTTCTTTGGTGGCATTTTCATTGCAAGACACTATCAAGATGGCCCTTGCTAAGTTAAATCTGGACCCACCCCCTCCGGCGTTGGGACCTTCAAACCTCTTGCGGCAATCGGCTGCTCGGCCAGACGATTTCCTGATACCTAGCTGCCCTGACTTTACTGAGGTTGTTTTTTCAGCTTTTCGATCTGCTCCTTCTTCCAGACCAGATCGAGCAGCGCACACTTTGACTTCAATGGCTGATGCCCAGGAGAAAGTTCTTGGTAGCATGCCCTCAGTAGAGCCGTGTATTTCTTCATTGATTGTGTCGCCGGATGAAGCCCTTAAGCAGGAGCTACGGTGCCCTAACCCGGAGTGCAGACGTACTGATGATTTGCTGGTTCGTATATATAACACTGTTTCAGGATTGACTCGTATTGGGAATTCTATGGCTCAATTGTTGTTGGAGCTTCATTCGACCATGTTGTCAACAACACAGTATAATGCTTCATCAGAACTGCTTGAGGCTTCTCTACAGGCTTTGGGGTCGATGGCCTTCTCTAGGGGAAAAGCTCTTGGACTTATCACACAAGCTAGATGGCAGGTGTGGCTGGCTCAGTCCAGCCACACCTGCATACTCCCTGACATACTCCCTGAGGTAACCTCCACCAATTGCCGTTGGTGCCTGGTCAG
Source organism: Sinocyclocheilus maitianheensis (assembly GCA_018148995.1). Lineage (NCBI taxonomy): Eukaryota > Metazoa > Chordata > Actinopteri > Cypriniformes > Cyprinidae > Sinocyclocheilus > Sinocyclocheilus maitianheensis. Next base: position 218,531 of record JADLZM010037975.1, on the reverse strand, counting down.
ATCTTCGTTCCAGCTGCTCAGAAGGCCCTTGAGCGCAGGATAAGAGCAGCTGAGTCTCGTTGTTGATGTTCCCCGTTGTTGCTAGGGGTTCAGAGTCTGTGAGGGGACAGTTTTCAGCCTCTCAGTTATATCATTGGAGAGGCATTACAGACAACAAGTGGCTTCTCGATACACTTGATAAAGGATATTGTCTTCAGTTCCGTCACAGACCCCCAGTCAGCACCCAGGTTCATCCGACAGTTGTCAAGGATCCGCATCAGGTCCTGGCCCTTTCAAAAGAGATCCAGAACTTGTTGGAAAAGGGTGCAATAGAACCAGTGGACCCCCAGGTCCAACCCAAATATTTTTCCCAGTCAGCACCCAGGTTCATCCGACAGGCCTCAAGCGTCTTCCCCAGGTCCTGGCCCTTTCAAAAGAGATCCAGAACTTGTTGGAAAAGGGTGCAATAGAACCAGTGGACCCCCAGGTCCAACCCAAATATTTTTTTGTTCGGAAGAAGGATGGAAGTTTCAGGTCCATCCTGGATCTCAGGCGCTTAAACAAGGGCCTCAAGCGTCTTCCCTCCGATTTTAGATGTTCGACATGCAATTGAACCCGGAATGTGGTTCACTTCAGTGGACCTGAAGGATGCATATTTTCATATCCCCATCACCCCACATCACAGAGGGTTCCTTCGGTTCACTTTTCAAGGCAGAACTTATTAGTTCAGAGTCCTTCCGTTCGGCCTGTCTCTTTCTCCCAGGGTGTTCACACCATTCAGGTGGCGTTGGAGCCACTTCAACGAGAAGGCATGCTGATTCTTCCGTACCTGGATGATTGGCTGTTGTGCGCCAGATCATACCAACAGGCTGTCGACAACACACAGCGTCTGTTGTTTTATGTAGCCACCTTGGGTCTAAGGGTGACCTTTCAGAAGAGTTGCCTAACCCTAAGCCAGCCAGTGTGTTTTCTGGGAATGCAGTTGGACTCCAGGGCAATGAGAGCTTTCAGAAGGGAGCACCAATTGGGCTGCCCCCAGCACACAGGGAGGTGGTAACCACGGATGCCTCCCTCAGCGGGTGGGTTAGGACTGTGGCAACACCTAGGTGTACGGGGCAGTTGGTACCCACATTTATTAGACATTTCAGGCAAGAACTGTCAGGGAGACACATTCTGGTAAGGACGGACAATACCACAGTGGTATTTCTAATCAACCACCAGGGGGGCACCCGGTCCCTACCCTGGCCCATGAATGGCCAGATCTGCTCCTCTATGCCTTTCCTCCAATTCCTCTCCTTTGGTCTGTCCTGAGATGGGTGCAGGAGAGGCATCACAGACTCCTTCTAGGGGCTTATTGATGGTCAGCAATGCCTTGGTTCAGCCTCCTGCTGACTCTGACAACTGGTCCACCTCAGCCGATGCCAGTTCGGAAGGATCTGCTGTCACAAATGGAGGGAGTGTTGTGGCATCTCTTCCCAGACAGGTTGAAATTGTATATCTGGTCCCTGGGGTTGAGAGGATGCTATCCCAGTGTTCAGCGGGAGTGAGGAATACAGTCATGAGTGCTAGGGCTCCTTCAACATGACGCACTTATGCGAGTAAGTAGAAGCAATTTGTCTCTTGGTGCGCAGACCTTTTAGTCCAAGTGATTGCCCAGTCAGTGTGGTGTTGGACTTCGTGCAGTATTTGTTGGATGCTGGACGCTCTCCAGCTACACTTAAAGTGTTTGTGGCTGCCCTGTCAGCCCACTGGGACACTGTGAATCAGGTATCAATCAGTGCGAATAGACTAGTGGTGGGTTTTCTTAAAGGGGCTGTACGTCTGAAGCCGCCAGTACGGGCAGTTTGTACCCAGTGGGATTTACAGGTGGTATTGGACAGGTTGTGTTTGGTACCCTATGAGCCTGTTGCGCAAACAGACATAAGGAGCCTCTCTATGAAGACAGCATTTCTGTTGGCCATAACATCAGCCAGAAGAGTCAGCGAGTTGCATGCATTATCGATGAGCTCGCAGTGTCTCAGTTGGGGACCAGAGGACAGTCATGTTACACTCTTGCCGAATCCAGCCTTTCAGCCCAAGGTGTTGTCGCCTCAGTTCACAAATCAACCTATTCAGCTGGCAGCGTTCATGCAGGATGGAAGGGCCTCGCGGGCAGCCCTATGCCCAGTCCATATGTTGAAACAGTATGTATTGAGGACTGCCTCATGGCGTGTCACGGACCAGCTTTTTGTCTGTTTTGGACCCAGCAAGAAAGGTGCACCTTTGTCGAAAAACAAAGGCTTGCTCACTGGGTGGCGGACTCTATTGTTGAAGCATATCGTGTGACAGGTCGTGTATTGCCTGCAACTGTTAAATGTCATTCCACTTGGGCAGTGGCCACTTCTTATGCAGCATTATGTGGTGAACCTCTTTCAGAAATATGTGCGGCAGCTACATGGGTATCACCTTGCACATTCACAAGATTTTATCGACTTAACGTGGCTCCTTCTTCTGTGATCAGTTGTTTGAGCTTATATCCTCGTGACTTGGCTGTATTTGTCTTCCACCATGTATTGACCATCTCTGGCGGTCTGAAACAGTGAAATAGAACGCTGGTTACTGGAGTAACTGTGGTTCTATGAACAGTGGAAGACCGCCAGAGTCTCTGGTCACTCAGATTGAGAATGACTATGAGACCGACCGTGACGTAGTTAGGAGCTGATATAGCTTCCGACAGGTCATCGGTCAAAGTCACGTGTGACTGAATTAATATGAGATTCTCGATGTGATGCGAGAGACGCTACTCCTTTCCTCCATGTATTGACCATCTCTGGCGGTCTTCCACCGTTCATAGAACCACGGTTACTCCAGTAAACCGCGTTTTATAGCAAAAGCAGATAACTCCAACAGTCGTTTTTTGGCAAAAGCAGATAACGCCACATTTCATGTTTTAGAGTTTTAAAAAAACACTCGTTTAATCATTGTAATCTCCTCAGATGACAATGTAGATGCCTGACAAACTCTGTGGTTGTTGTGATCATAAACTGTATGGATGTGATTACACGAAATACACAGAGCTTTTCCCTCACCATTGTAACGCGCTGCTTTTGCAAGGTTACATGAAAACGTTTCAGCTTTTATTTTCCTTTTTTGCCCTGAAAAAAAAAATTAAAATAAAAGTGATTTATTTTCCTTTTTTGCCCTGAAAAAAAATAAATAAATAAAAGTGATGTGACCAAGTATGGTGACCCCATACTCAGAATTAGTGCTCTGCATTTACCCATCCAAAGTGCACACACACACAGCAGTGAACACACACACCCGGAGCAGTGGGCAGCCATTTATGCTGCAGCACCCAGGGAGCAGTTGGGGGTTCGTTGCCTTGCTCAAGGGCACCTCAGTCATGGTATTGAAGGTGGGAGAGAGCGCTGTACATTCACTTCCCCCACCTACAATCCCTGCTGGTATGAGAGTTGAACCCACAACCTTTGGCTTATGAGTCCGACTCTCTAAGCATTAGGCCACGACTTCCCCAAAGTTCTTGAAGAAATTATCCATCCTCGATCACTTTTAGTCAGCTTTGACGAAACTCCTCTCAGCTAGCACGTGAATGTAGCCTTGTCACCTGACCTGAAAACTAAAAATCCTTTTTATAACCCAATAAAGAAACAAATATTAAAAATTAGTGAGTTTCTTTGTATTTTCCAAATAGTTTTCCAGCATACTGTATGAAGCATTCCTAAAAATGGAGGGTTTGAGAGGAGGATGGATGCTTTATAAGACTACTGGTGACTTTATATTTTCTTTATTACCACTTGAGTCAGTATGTTTTGGGTTATAAAAACATTTGTCATGTTCAACCACTTGAGTCAGTATGTTTTGGGTTATGAAAACATTTGTCATGTTCGTTTTATCTTTGTTTGTAGGGGGTGTGGTGTAAGATGGCTAAACATTATTCCTCCAGACTCAGAAGGTTACACTGGACCCCAAATCAAATCTGCCTCTGCATCTGGAAAGACAATGTTGTATGTAGTTCCTCTACTAGAGGAACTGGACATTAATCTTCTCACAAATCATGCCAGAGAATAAAAAAAATGCCAAAGACTACTTGCCAAATGTGCAACAAAAGCATGCCCCTGCAGGTGCTTGCTCTCCACATTCAGGTTTGCAAGTCACATGATTCAACATCTTCAAATTAAGAGGTAATGGATTATTGCTGTCTAATTATTTGCTGATTTTATGATGGGTTTTGGTGCATGTGTTTTGACTAAATGTTTCATATTTATTAATGTAACATTCCATGTTGATTTCATGATAAATCTATTACTGTGTTCAGACCTTCAAATGGATACCAAATGATTTCAGTGTATGTTTATGTCAGCAGATTGCTCATCATATACTTATGATGAAGTACTTTATATGAAACCGTTTTAATGTCTTTGTTTTTGGAGCAGACAGAAGTTCAGTTCGTCTCAGAAAGCAATTTGGATGAGCTGAAAAAAGAAAAATTTCCATCTGAGGTAATGTGGCATTAAAATGATCTAGCCCTAATTAAAAAAAATTCTAATCTATGGTGCTATTATATCATTTAACATTTTCTTGTTTGTAGTCTGTTTTACCATGCCCAATATGTCAGCTGAAGTTTCCTGTGGACAGTCTTGAACTACATGCCAGCCTGTGTGGAGAACAAAATCTATGTGAGTAACAAACATTCACAGACCCCTCACCCAATAAACATACTGGGTGCCAAGATGTCTGGGAACGAGGCCCAGGACCCTGGTTACCATGGCAACCCTGACACCTTTGCTAGACCAGAGAGATTTTACGACCTAATGGCATGTTGAGAGTCACCCCTCTCATTACAATTTCCATAGGAAAGAACAAAGAACTGCGTGTAACCAACGCCAACTCTTAAGCTAAGCC
>JADLZM010037975.1:138464-194561 GCA_018148995.1 Sinocyclocheilus maitianheensis | reverse complement strand
GAAATGCCAAAAATTTGAGGCTACAGCACAGCAGCTCTTCTTCTTGGTTTTCTCTGACGCACTAACTCTGCAACAGCTCTTCTTCTTCGTCGTCTCGTCTCATGCGCTCACTCAATCAAGCATTCTAACCACGACCTCGCCCCTCCCCACCCCCCAACCATTCGAATTTCTGTAGGCGGGAATTATTTGTAATGATATTCTAATAAGCCGCTTTGTGATATCATAAAGCCCGGAAACAAAACGCTGTAGTCCAAACAAGCCATTTGCTGTAGTTCTTGAAAATGGATTTTTAAAAAACGAAATATCTCCCTTTGGAGTGGACTTTGAGATTTGTAACTTTCTAGATCTTTTTTATGCTCAAACATACACATTACACACTGACTAAAATTAAAAAAGTGAAAAAGCATAATAGGACCCATTTAAAGACTCGGACTCGACTTGGACTCAGCTACGGTGGACTCGAACCCAACACTAACTTTTAGACACAAAGTAGTCACAGCAGAATTCCTCCTTTTCTTAAAGTGATGACATCCACTGTTATAACGACACAGACAAAATACATTATATATATACATATATAAATATAGTATATTACATATATAAAATACAATAAAAGAAGTATTTTATAAAACAATTAATTTAATTGTACGCTAAATAAAATATTTGCAGTATAACCACAATATCTGTGTAAAAAAATTTTTTTTATAATAATAATGTCCCCAGTTCACCGGCGCAGCTGATCCTCAGACCCTACACTTCCCATGATCCCCTCTGCCTACCACCTGCACTCAGTCCCCAATCACGTGCACCTGCACCAGCTCATCAGAACACATATTTAATCAGTTCACACACACTCCTCTGTGTCTGGTCTTGTTAATTCCTATGGAGAAACCTACCTGGCTATTAATCTGAAATACTCACCTGGTTCATGTCCTGCATCTGCTTCTGTGCACCATTATCCAGATCTGCAAGTCTGCATCCACCTGCAACCAAACTGAGAATTGTTACCCGCAAGTTAAGTCTATTGATATTTGTCCATTGTCTTTTTCCTCCATGTTGTGACAAATAAATTAAATCACATCCCATAATACCTTAATACATATTTTAAAACAAAAAAAGTACATTTTAAGAGTTTGTATTCATCCTCAGAATACAAATATGCAATGTTTTATGATTTATTAGTAGGCCATAGAGTTTTATTTAAACTTTTGGAAAGTTTAGGGGCCAACCTTGCCACCGCAAATGACCCATTTGCAAGATTGATTGTTTGTTCATTTGTTTGTTTGTTTAACAATTTAGTTGTAAGTTTTCAAGTGATAAAGATGATGAATATTTTGGTAGGGCACTAACCCACCTGCCCCTATTCGTAGTTTTCAGTCACGTGACTGGCTCAAAGACCTGGCGGGCAAAACTTCCATAGAACTGCTGCACAAGCCTGTCAATTTTCTATCTGTTCCAATCCAAAAATATTTAGATAATCTCTCAAAAGAATAAAACCAAGATATGTGAACAAAATGCAAGTTCTGGCCATTAGCAATCCATATAAACAATATTTCAATCACTAAAAACAGCGGGGCATTCTAAAACGTTTAATGTAAAAACACTAAAAGTGCCTTTAAAACAGTGATATTAAAAGATCAAATTCAGTACACGTCTTACTGATGATGAGTGCTTTATACAGGCAAGCAAATGAGCCTGGAACATAAACGCAGTGCACTAAATGGATGTGTTTTCTTTATAATGGTTTTCTATGGGAAAACATTTAATATTAAACTTTGCGCATTGCGTTTATATTCAGAGTTCACCTGCTTGCCTCATGTATGCATCATCAATAAGATGTATACTGAATTTGGCATTTAAATATCACTGTCTTACTACATTACTACTTAATGCAAAAATAACGTGCTGTCAGGGTGCCCTAATTTGCTGGCCAAATGGGTGTCCTAAGCAGAATTGTATTGTTTTGCCCCCTCCCCTAAATATTATGGGCCAAAAAAAAAAAAACTACTATGGGGTCAAAATAGAACTTTAATAGAAACATAAAAGTAAATCAATTGTAATTAAATTTTATTATTTACAAATTACAATTGTAGCTCTACAGCAAAAAAAAAAATTACACACATTAAATAAAAAATTTCAAATGATTAAATATCAAAATAAACAATACTAAATTAAATCAAAAATCAATGGCAGCGGCTATTTGCACTAAGAGAAAATAGCATATTTTCTTAGCAATAGATGCTATTTACACTAAGTGATGTTTTTTTTTTTTCGGGCATAGTTGTCCATCAATTATGATAATTTGCAGTAAGTCGCGAGACTCGGGTAGCTGCAGAGCTGTGCTCCATTGCTTCCTTGTTTGGAAGTGTAATGGGTGGCGCCATGGGTGTGGATCTATAAATCTAGCGGATCACAGCAGTACGACCAGAGTGGAACGGTCCTCTACTTAAACTCAGCTCATGTGAGAAAGATTTTGTTCATGTTTCCTGTTGTATGTACAACAGGAAACATGAACAAAATCTTTCTCGGAATCTTTGCAGTTGCTCTTTATTTCGCAGTGGGTAAGATACAGTTTTTGTATTATTTTCCTTTATGTCAAAGCCTACTAAACGATATTTAAAGGGGTCATATGATGCGATTTAAAATTTTCCTTTCTCTTTGGAGTGTTACAAGCTCTTGGTGCATAAAGAAGATCTGTAAAGTTGCAAAGACTAAAGTCTCAAATCCAAATAGATATTCTTTATAAAAGCTAAAACTTGTCCACGCCCTCCTAAAACGCCTCGTTTAAACTCGCCCCCCACATCTACGTCACGATGTGGGAAGATTTGCATAACGCTGCCCAAATGTTCACGCAAAGAAAGACGGCGTAACTTTTATTCTCGCTGTAGTATTGTTGCCGCCGCCGTCACGCTTTGGAGATGCTGTGTGTTTCATTGTGAAAGCAAAACTACTTTGTTTGGGCTTCCAAAAGAGGATGATATCCGCTTCGTCATGTCTAGAGCTGATCCGTGCTGGTCGCTGAGGAAATACATCAACATCGCGCTGTGGATCACTGGATCGGCTTTCACCGTGGCCGAAGCAGAGCGCAGCCCGGGGTCATCACATGTGGTTGCCGCAAGCCTGCCAGCAGCATCGTTCTCAAGGCTGCCAGCCGCCGCTCACTCAGCCCGCCAGGCGCCGCTCACTCTAGCCGCTGTGTGTTTCGTTGTGAAAGCGAAACTACTTTGTTTGGCCTTCCAAAAGAGGACACGACTAGAAATCAGTGGTTAAATTGTATTTACAACACTGTTCCAGAACAGTTCAACCCAAAGATTCAGATGTGTGCAGCACATTTTATGTATATATAATGTTTCCTGAACCTGCAGAATAGCCTACAATGCGTCTGTGCTCAAAGGCTGTTTCTATAAAGTGTCACTGATGATTCAAACACGAGTTTGAAGTAGTGAGTAGCGCTTTTCGTTTGTAATTTCTCCAATCACAAATGCAGACATGGTTTTATGTTTACGCGGTGCAATATGCAACGCAATGGGTAAAAACACAGTACAAGTCATTATAATCAGTAATTATGTCCCCACTGGACGATGAGCTTTGTAAAAAAAATCGATGCGTTTCAGAAAGGCGGTGCACAGAGGAGAAACAATTATGTACATTATGTGGAAAATAATGTGCTTTTTTAACCTCAAACCGCATAAACGCATTGCATTACAGCAAATAATGTTCTTTTTAGCAACATCATATGACCCCTTTAATAAGTGTGTAATGAGTTATAGTGAATACAATTTGAATGTAACACATTGTTTTTTCACTAAAATCCTTTTATTGTATTACGGGTTTATTTGTTATTGTATTATTGATTTATTTCTGTTTTTCTTTGAGTAATATTTTTTGATTATACTGTTCACTGTTTAGAGACATTTATTTTGAAAATTTTTCCTGTCGCTCTACTGATGCCATTTTCCAGTGTGTGCGTGCTTCTCGTCAGTTCGCATTGTATATGCTGGGGAGAGGAATGTCTTAATGGAATGCCCATGAGAGAGAGAGATATGAGCTTTATTCATGTTAATCCACAGACAGAGTGAAGTTAATGCTGGGTGTGGCTGTCAATAAATCCCCTTTTGGTGAACAGAAGTGAAAGTGTCCTGGGCCTTCTTACACACAACGCAGACGATGGTAGTAGCGGTCAGCAAGGGACCAGTTTCATTGGTGCCGTGACCCGGATGAAGATTTGCTTCAGGATCTACGTCAGTCGGGTCACAGAGGGACACTGTTTTGAGGTTCACGGTTTTGTGAGTGAAGAACTGTGAGAGTACAAAAAACATGTGGGATTTTTCATATTGATTGGTGCATTTCCTCATTAAGTGATTATTATTCTCTGACTGATACTTTCTGATATAGTTTATTCTATTTGGACCTTTATCTTCTGTTGGATTTATTTTGTGTATTAAATTGAACATGGCATTTAATTTAAACGGAGATGAATTTGATGAAACAGTGACGGTTGGGTCTTGGTAGGGGGGAAATTTTTTGTGAAACTCCAGTCGCTCCAATTGAAAGGGAGAGTAGAGTGAGCAGAATGCCTCATGTGTTGTGCTCCACATGTGTAATTGATAATGTTCCCAATCCAACAGCTGACACTTTGCCCTTAGCTGTTCCAGACATAAATGATCCAAACTGGCCAGGGTTGATAGCACATATTGCTCAAAAATTTGGTCAGACAATGTTAGCATCTCAAAGGGAGGCTGTTTATGGGGAAGGAGAGAATAGAGGTACACACACACAGGGGTTAGATACCACTAAGACATTTTCAGACATACCTTCACTTAACTTGACTGGAGTGAGGTTGATCATGCAGTCAGATGCAAAATAGCCCCCAGTCTACCGTGGTGATTTGTCGGACAAGCTCGGAGTGCATGAATGGGAGGAGTTGATGGACACATATCAGCGAAAGAGAGGAATACCATTAGCAGAGCAACGTCAAGAGATTCTTTGATGTAATTCAGCTTTAAACCCAGTTGAGAACCCAAAGGTTATCATGGACATTCTGAAACAACATTTTTTAGTTATGTCAATTATTCATGTATGCCCTTGGCTGACTTCTATGACACTGTTCCATTGGCAGGAGAAGGTCCTATTGAGTACTGGGTGCAGTTGAATAAAGCAGTGGATCTTGCGGAGGAAGCATTAAAGAGACTTGGAAGACGAATGGAGGATCCGTGTCAAGAAGTACTGCTAATGTTTCGTGTTTCAAAGCTCCAGAAAAATGGATACAAGATACAAGAACAGCTTGACCAGAACCAAACAAAGTTGAAAGAGCAGATGTCGACGAAGTCGAAGAGTCATACTACTTCAAGACATGTCACTGCTCATGTTCAGACATCCCACGATGTTGATGAAGTGGATGTTGGCTCTCCAATAGAGTTAGGTGAGTGTAGACGAATCAGCACTGCACACACTATACAGAGTGATGACAATTGTATGAGAACTCTGATTAATCTTCCTGACGGTACACTGTCTCAAAATGTCCAAATTGCATCTCACCAGCCCCAAGGCAAGCTCCGTAGAGTATGCAGTTCTCCAGATCACTCCAATGTAATGCATTGTCGGTGGGAACATCTGTGCTTTGCGTGCTTTTAGCCTGGGCATAGTAAGAGAAACTGTACAAGTGACAGGTTGAGACCTGCCCCGGCACCATTAAAGCACTAGTTTAAAACTGGAGAAGGTCCGGTTGAATAAAGCAGTGGGTCTTGCGGAGGAAGCATTAAAGAGACTTGGAAGACGAATGGAGGATCCGTGTCAAGAAGCGGCCATGTTGTTTGTGAAGTACTGCCCTGACTCCACTCTAGCTTCAGTGTTCCGTTTTAAAGCTCCAAAGCTCATTTGTCTTCCAGGTAAGTGGAGTGATCTGGAGATCTGCATACTCTACAGAGCTTGCTTTGGGGCTGGTGAAATGGCATTTGGACATTTTGAGACCGTGTACGATCAAGAAGATTAATCAGAGTTCTCATACAGTTGTCATCACTCAGTGCTGATTCGACTACACTCACCTGGCTCTATTGGAGAGCCAACATCCACTTCATCAACATCGTGGGATGTCTGAACATGATCAGTGACATTTAAGGGACATTCTACCAGAAACATTTCCCCTTGTCAAAATCTTGGGTGAAAAAAATATCTTATTCTTAAATCTGAAGTCATATGGAGGACATGTTAATCTATATGAAACACATATCATCCCATCTCAGCATGTTTTTATGATTGAAATAAAAAATTTTTTATATGCATTTCACCCCTAAAATGTTAGGCCCTATCACAGACAAATTTGTATATGTTAGAATGGTTTCCTAATGAATTTCTTTGATACAAATAGCATTTTCTTATTGGTCACATGTCCCTGATTGTATCTAACATGGTTTTATAACTTCTATTAGAAATATAAGCAACTTTTCTGTCAACTGTAGTACACAAAATCACAGAATACCCCGCCAGGCACTCATATAGTTGAAAAAAAACTGCCTTTACATAGGAGATTTTTTTCAAAAAGATAGTAGTGGATATATACTCCAACCTTCATCTACACAGTTACAGAGATTAATTCAATATTTCCTCAAATATTACATTTTTATAACATAATTTCCTGCGTGACAGGACTGACTTTATGGATTTCGTTGATGCAGAAAAAGTTATGTTTTGTGTTCTTTAAGTTTTGATAAGCATTCCTATTTTAAATTATTATTATAATTTTAATGTTAATGTAATATTAGTCTACGGTAAAGTTCAGCCAAGGATATATAATAAGGGTCTAATTCATTAGAATATGACTGACAAATTAATAAACTAATTTCATTTTATTTCAATATAAAAACACATTTCATTTAACAATTCATAAAAATTCCATTTAACAATAACATGGCCAGATACAATAAAAATAAACAAATAGAATTGCACAATGGCACAAACACAGACAGGAGTGAAAACAAAATTGTAATGGTACTACTAATATGGTAAAATTAATTCAACAATAACAATTACCAACTTGAATGGCACAAACTCAGACAGGAGTGAAAACAATAACCCTGTGTTGTGCTACGCGTACGCGGGTGTAATAAATATAAATATCATATATAAATGTCCTCCTCAAAAAAAACATACAAAAACAAGCTTAAAATCATACAATTCAATGACAGAACATACCCTTGATCAGTGTCAGCTTCACCTCAGTCAAATTATGTCACTTCCTTTGAGTCATACCTTTAAAGGCACATTACACACATTTTATGTTGAGTTTTATGTAAGCGTGACAGGACTGACCGAAAACATGGGGACAGTTATAAATTAGTATTTATTTGTAGAATTTATGTATAATTTCATGTTTTTAATCAGTTGATGTGAATGACAACAACTTAAACTTGTTATTGATAGAGTTTTTTTTCTAAATAACAGTTTTTAGCATAACAAAACTATGAAAGCTGTAGGTCCAATTTGGCTGAGGACAAGGACAGGATTTGTCATTTTCAAAGTGTTTTTAATAAATTACAAAAATATCTGAGAACCTAATGAATGACATATTCCTTTACAGAACAGCTAACAGAAATCAACCATCAGTCAGTTTTAGACATTTTTTGGAGGTAATACTTTTTATTCACTGTAACAAGTCAAGGACAGATAATGTACATTTCTGGTAGAATATCCCTTAAACTAGATGGCTCACGTTTGGAAGGTTTGAAGGTTTAAACTAGGTAGCTCACGTTTGGAAGGGGGATGCGTGGGCACAAGTGAAGAACCCCTAGAGACTGTTGATCTTCATCAGTTTTATCAAAATGCATGTGCACAGGCTCCCACTGGAGCCAAAGTGATAGCACAAAATGTCCAGGCAGTTGAGGCATTCGATGAATTATTCTATGCGCCAGTCAGTGTAAATAATGTGTTTTCAATTAAGGGAATGCTTGATACAGGCTCCATGGCCTGCACCTTTAGTGACAAAGCAGAAACGAGTATGTTTATGTGAGAATGTATTGCCTCTACCCACACCTCTTCAACAGTAAGTAATTCTAGTAGGATGCGGGGGTAAAGTTACAAGGCCAAAGTGTATGTATGAGGTTGAATTGAAAATGTATGGTGAGAGCTGCCTAGTGCCTATTCTCGTTGTACCCGGCCAGCGGGATGATCTAATCATTGGCACAAATGTGGTCAAATTCCTCGCACATAGCATGAAAGGCGACAGTGATTACTGGCGACTTATTTCTAATCAGACAGTGAAGCCGATGGCAGGATGTGAGCAGTTCCTTGATGTTACGGCCAACACCTGTCTGTGGAAGGGCTCAGAGTTGCCAGACAAGGTTGGAACAATCAAGCTACAGAAGTGTGTCACCCTCTTAGCAAGTCAGGAGCACCTTGTCTGGGGACAGTTGCCCAAAAATGTCCCCATGTCACCAGGGAGCACAGTGGTAATGGAACCATCGAATTCAAGGTCTGTGTCATGAGACATCATGGTCGGGCGAGTTGTTACGCCATTATGGGGTGATCGCTGGGTTCCCGTAAAAGTCACCAACGTCTCTGACAAGCCAGTCACACTCAAGAGAAATCGTAAATTGGCAGACGTATTCCCATGTGTCGCCGTGGAGGATTTTGAACTTTTCCAAGGGCTGAGTTGAGCTGCGGTGTTTGGGAAGGAGAGTCAGCACTTACCAAATTCATAAGCTGATTTCAGACAGCGATTGGAAACTGTTGGCCTTGCTGATCTTGACATCCAGTCTTGTTCTGGCAGCCATGAGACAAAGGCGAAGTTAGTCCTATTACTGGAGAGATACAACAATGTGTTTTCCAAGCATGCTTTGGACTGTGGAGAAGTAAAGGGCTTTGTTCACCACATTCGGCTAATGGATGAGCATCCATTCAGGCTCCCTTATTGTAGAGTGATGCCTGCACACTACCAAACGTTGCGTCAGGTTCTGTGCCAGATGGAAGAACAGGGGATAATTAGGAAGTCTGTAAATGAATATGCTTCCCCGTTAGTCCTAGTGTAGAAGAAGGATGACATTCTGAGGATATGCACAGACTTTAGATGGTTAAATGCAAGAACGATAAAGAATGCATACCCACTTCCACACCAGTCTGACTGCTTAGCTGCTCTGGCCGGAAACACACTTTTTAGCACCATGGACCTGACATCAGGATTTTATAACATACCCATGGCCGAAGAGGACAAGAAATATACTGTGTTCACGACTCCTGTAGGGCTGCACGAGTATAATAGGATGCCGCGAGAGCTATACAACAGCCCAACCTCCTTTATGCGGATGATGGTGAGAATCTTTGGAGACTTAAACTTCAGCAGCTTATGTTATCTTGACGACCTGTTGGTGTTTGCTCCAAATGAGCAGGAGGCTAATTAGAAAGATTAGAGGTCGTGTTCAGTCGTCTGAGGCAGTACAACCTTAAGTTGAGCCCTAATAGTCCAGGTGATATGTGAAAATAATGTTCACTTTTTCATAACAGCATGAAACTTGGTACACTCGTATAGTTTGCGGCCCTAAACATTTTCAGAAATGGAGCCATCGCAAAAACACCTTGTGGTTGCCATGGTGACCATTTTACTTTCAGCCATAACCAAATTATGTATTTTGTGTCATAGCTCCTGAACCAAACATAACACAGAAAAGGTGATGTCTACCCCTATGTTTTGATGGCCAAGGATTACAATGATACCATATACAAAAACATAAACTGTTCAGGTAATGAGTTAATGATGAAATCAGCAATGTGAGAAGGAAATAACAGTCTCTGAGCATCACAGTATCACAGCATTTACAAAAGTCCATATTATGGCTATTAATTTTTCTTTCTTTGATAATGAACTAGTATTTTATTCAATAATACATTAAAAGATTGTTTTCAAGAATACTATTGTAAGGTCCGCCCACTGGTCCAACGACGGTAGCCAGTGATCCGGTAGAAGGATTCTTGCGCGTTGCTGTCTTTCCTTTTATGCATCACAACAGTTAAATTAAATACATTTTCTTATGTTTTACCTCTTTTATTCATCTGACTCCAAAAATGAAAAAGGGTTAGAAGAGTTGTTTGTTATTTATTACATTTAGGTGAATGTTTGATCATTCTGTTTTACTCTTTACTTTGTATTTTACTCGTTCATTAGGAATCTATGTCGCTTAGGGTACCTCACGGCGCGATTACAAAACTCGCCAGTCTGATCCTTATTCAAAGGTTTGTGGCTAATACTATTTAATATGCTTTAAATAGTATGTCTGTTTAGCCCCCTACAGTTACCCATGTAATACTCAAACATTAATCAGCGGTTTTGCTAGAACCCCTTGTCTAGCCCCCGATAGCTAATATAACTCCGTACAACTTAATTAACTCTTCAAACATTAATCAGCGGTTTTGCTAGAACCCCTTGTCTAGCCCCCGATAGCTAATATAACTCTGTACAACTTAATTAACGCTGAAATCATATACATGGTTAACGTAACTGAGTACAACTTAAACTAAGCTCAAGCGGTTAGTCAGAAACCCATAACCTCACCTGATGTGCCCATGCTCCATCTAACCTGAGATTTAGTATGCACTTAACCCTGGATGCAGTTTTGCAGAAACATAAGCCTTCACTTAATCTACTTGAGAAAATAACTTCAGAGTAATCAGAATGAATTCAAACATAACAATTTATTAATCAGGTAATCAACATAATAATTCAAAGTCCAATCAAACAATAGAAAACAATTAATCAATCTTACAAAACAGTCAGTAATACCGAAATGAGAGAATGTATAAATGTTACCTGATAATGAGGACTACGCACAACAGATGTGCGGGAGATCTGCCTAGATTCCCTGAGCTCTTTGTCACTCTCTCTTAAATATCCAGAAGAACCCCGTAGATACCAAATGGTATTGTCTGTTTTATTGCAGCATTTAAGCATATGTCTTTAGGGGGTTTCAAGTGAATTATCTTGATTTCTGTGGGAGGCTGTACTTCATTTACATACAGAAGGTAATTTGTGTGAAAGACCTGGGAGTAGTCTGCTTTCAATATTTATGGCTACCTGTTCTATTGTTAAGAGAATGAGACCCCTTTACCAGACACACAGAGACCTTTCAAACGACATCAAACATGAATTGTTGCATTGTAATAAACTCTGATTAAGAAAGGTGGTTTTGGTGATCTCTGCAGTGTCCTGTTTTCATCTGGAAATGAGGGGAGAGAGGGGAAGAGTGAAGGTGTGGAGCTTTTGTTTCTCTCAGTTGGGTGTGTTGCTTTAGGCTTGCGAGACAGAGTTCAGGTGTTGATTCTCGTGAGAGTTCCTTGTCTTTTCAGACTGCGACCTTCTTCTGATCCAGCCAAATAGCATCAATAATCATACACTATCATATATTTCAGAGATATAAAAAAACATCTCAGGTAAGTGTATTTTTTCTTACCTCTCAGGCAGAGTCAGGTAGGCGATAGTGTGTTTGCAATACATTCTTGTTCTCTCTCAACAACGCTTTAACATCACACGCAGACGGCAACGCAATCAGGTGAACAGTTAATGGTTAATTTAGTGACTTTATAAGAAGGATTACAATGAAATCTCAGAAAATGCAGAATGAAATTTCAAACATATTTCATGTAAGCTTAATTTACAATCACTCTCTAGGGCCAGAATTCTCTATTATGTTGTCCACAAGGGGGAAGCCAGAATCCTGCATGTGGGCGGGTACACGCAGGTGAATAGCTAATATTTGATGTAACGGGTGGAATAATATTTATGTGTGGGGTGTGATGCAGGTGCGGGCTGGACGGTGACAAGCATGGGCGGGTCCAATAACCAAGACTATTTTGACTTGGTTTAGTACACGCTGAGCAATGTAGCCAATCGCGCTGCCACTAATTGACAGCTGAAGTGATTATATTACAGGGAGCGCTCTTTGCTTGCTTTCTTTTGCTTTGCTTTGTATTTAATCTATTCACACTTTGAATAAAAGTTTTAATAAATGAGTTTTGTCTACCTCATGTAGGAGATTTAATGCAGATGCAGTTCGGGTCCCAGTTTTTATGTCAAACACCACAGCCATATCACCCTGCAGCCCAAGACTGGTTGCCCACTGAAGCTAAGCAGGGTTGAGCCTGGTCAGTACCTGGATGGGAGACCTTCTGGGAAAACTAGGTTGCTGTTGGAAGAGGTGTTAGTGAGGCCAGTAGGGGGTGCTCACCCTGTGGTCTGCATGGGTCCTAACGCCCCAGTATAGTGATGGGGACACTACACTGTCAAAAAGCACCGTCTTTTGGATGAGATGTTAAAACCGAGGTCCTGACTCTCTGTGGTCATTAAAAATCCCATGGCACTTCTCGTAAAGAGTAGGGGTGTAACCCTGGTGTCCTGGCCAAATTGCCCCCCTGGTCCTTGTCAATCATGGCCTCCTAATAATCCCCAACCACTTGATTGGCTCTATGACTTTCTCTCCTCTCTACCTGTAGCTGGTGTGTGGTGAGCGCACTGGCGCCGTTGTCCTGTGGCTGCCATCGCATCATCCAAGTGGATGCTGCACACTGGTGGTGGTTGAGGAGAGACCCCCCCACATGATTGTAAAGCGCTTTGGGTGTACAACAATACACAATAAAGCGCTATATAAATGCATCATTCATTCATTCATTCATTCAAATGGGTTGGGTATGGGATTAAATTAGTGCTGCTGTCAGATAATGTGTCGGGTGTTCTGTTAATTACTGCGATTGTGGGAAGATCATTTCACCAGCCAAGAAAGGTGAACGAAAATGCCTCTCTGTGATGTTACCACAAGGCATCGCTTACTTACAGATCTCAGGCTTCTGGAGTGGATGTAGATTTGTAAGAGTGAGGAGGAAGTAGGAGGGTGCTGAGCCTGTGACTGTTCTGTATGCAAACATCAATGTCTTGAACTTGATGCAAGCTGCAACCGATAGCCAGTGCAGAGAGATAAAGAGAGGAGTGAAGTGGGCCCTTTTGGGCTCATGGAAGACCAGTCGTGCCGCTGCATTCTTAAACATTTGTAGAGGTTTGATTGTGCTTGATGGAAGTCCAGCTAGCACAGCATTGCAATAGTCCAGCCTAGAAATGACAAGGGCCTGCGCAAGAAGTTGTGCAGCATTCTCTGTTTGGAAGGGCCTGATCCTCCTGATGTTGTGCAATGCAAACCTGCATGATCGAGCTGTCTTTACAATATGGTCCTTGAAGGACAACTGGTCACCAAATAATAGCTTTTGTTCTAAAGAGAACTCTGCTGTGTTTTGTTTTTGTATAATGTGAAAAGACATTTTGATTCCAATTATAAAATACAAAGGTCAGGTCATATTATGGTGTACCAGGCATCGTAATGTTCCAAGATGATCTTAGGCTTGATCACCCTGAGGTTTTTCTTGACCTAATAGTGGGTAACTCTCAAGTTGAACTAATGAATGTTTCATTGAAGACCTGTACCAGTCATCTGATTTGGATCCAGTACGGATTTTTGTGAAATCTGGAAGGGGTGAATGTAATGAGTTATAGTGAATACAATTTGAATGTAACACATTGTTTTTTCACTAAAATCCTTTTTATTGTATTACGGGTTTATTTGTTATTGTATTATTGATTGATTTCTCTTTTTCTTATAGCATATAGAATATTTGTTGATTCTGCTGTTCACTGTTTAGAGACTTATTTTGAAAATTTCTCCTGCTGCTCTACTGACACCATTTTCAAGTGAGTGCGCGCTTCTCATCAGTTCGCATTTTATATGCTGGGGAGAGGTATGTCTTTATGGAATGCCCATGAGAGAGAGAGATATGAAATTTATTCATGTTAATCCACAGACGCAGTGAAGTTAATGCTGGGTGTGGCTGTCAATAAATCTCCTTTTGGTGAACAGATGTGAAAGTGTCCTGGGCCTTCTTACAACGCAGATGATGGCAGCAAGGGACTGGTTACAAGTGCACACTGTGAATGTGACTTCGATTAGCAACTATAATTGTAGATTATTTGTTGCTTATTTCTGGTTGGCTTATATGTGATGCATGAGCTACTTTCATTCCACATTATTCAAGTCATTGTGGAACATATGGATATGTGAGTCAAGAACATATTATATTTAGAAGCCTGTGGTTTATGAGTCATTCTCATATGAGCATTGCTATAAAGTTCCCCCCCCCCCCCCCGTGCTTGTTTATGAGAGAGACACAGGTTAGCTTGAGGTAGAGAGACTCACCCAGCTCACAAAATAACTTGGCAGAATTTACCCACTGATAAACCAGTCAGTTTGGCTTTAGACCACAGCTCTGAAGATCTGCCTTCTCTCTGCTGTTATTTCGTAGCGTCAATAGATTGGAGAGACAAAGTGGAAGTTCACTTGTGCTGTACAGAGAGAATACAGATTTTTAATAGCTTGTAGTTTTAAAATCTTGGATCATATTAGATAATGTAATGTAATCTCTTTTCTTGGCTGAAAGGTGACTGAAAAAAACCCCCGGAAGATCTCAAATAAAACTCTACGAAACTCTAAATTCTGGTTATCACGCACCCAACAGCACATAACATTTCCATACATTAGGACTAAGTACACTTCATCATTTACACTCCATTAGAACAAACACTGAGGCCTTTTCAGTACTAGCCATTAACAGAGATTTGGTTAAGGATGGAGTTGTCCGTCCCTACCAACTTTAGGAAAATCAGACATGTGTCAGTCAAGTCAAGTCACCTTTATTTATAAAGCGCTTTTAACAATAGAGATTGTGTCAAAGCGACTGTACACCATTAATTAGGAAAATAGTGTCAATAATGCAAAGTGACAATAGTAAACACTAAATTTTCAGTTAAAGGCAGTTCATCATTGAATTCAGTGATGTCATCATCCAGCTCAGTTAAGTTTAAATAGTATCTGTGCAATCAAGTCAATGATATCCAGGCTGCAGCAAAGTCACATTGTGCAGAGGACTCAACTGGTTTCTGTGGTCTTGTCCCGGTGGCCGTCTAGGAGACAAGGTCTTCACTGGGGATCGGTCTCTGGGGCTCATCTAGTTGTCCTGTTCTCCGCTGACATTTAGGCTGTAGAGGTCCACTCTAGGTGCTGATCCACCATCTGGGCTGGATCTGGGTGACTGCAGTGACCATCTGATCTGGATACAGACTGGATCTGGTGGCTACGGTGACCTAGCATTTCAGCACCACAACATTTCAGTAAATAGGCGTGATATGATGGATTAGAAGTGAAAAGCAGTAGAAAATTTGCAGCTCATTCAGTCAAACTGAGGGATTTTTTGTAGCGCATCCTCATGGGAAATTGGGTTTAAAATAACATTCAATATAATGATACAGTGAGTGTTTATACCAGGGTGCGCTGTTGGTTCAATTACGTTACCTTTAGGGGAAAAAAAAAAAAGATTATTATTCCAAGCTATTTAAGCATGCACTATAGTAAAAAGAAGCATGAAAAGAAGAGCGTTTTTATTTTATAATTAGTGCAACCGGAATTCTTGAAAATCTTCACCCTGGCAGGTGTTTTCAAAAATGTTCGGTTTCAGTGACCTGGGGCCTCATGTATAAAACTTTACATAGATTTCATGCTAAATGTGTGCGTACGCACAAAAGCTAGATTTTGCGTACATGCAAAAGTTTTCAGATTTATAAAGCCATGCGTACGCCAGAACCTGGGAGAGAAAATTCCCTTTGTAATACCCAGTCAGCGGAAGATTGTGCGTACATGAATCTCCACCCCGTCTCCTCCCTGAAATAGCCATTTATGGAGCTTACAACGCCTAGTTTTAATATGCATAACGTCATCTGCATATCATTTCCATGCATATTCCATCCACGTGACACCTCAGTTAAGGGTAGGGATACGTTAGGAAAATATGAGATACGGACTATAAATGCGTTTTAAGACATCACTATTCTAATTTATGCAATTTGCCTAAAAGGTAAAAATATTTTTTAGAATGTTTATAGCCTATATTTTTATGGAAAGATCATGAGTTTTGCTATTTAGAACACAATTTAAAGTGGAATTGTCATACGCCAAGCAATCCTCGCTGTGATTAAAACATTAAATCACATACCACAGGAAAATTGTTCGAAAGCAGCACATCCACTGCAAACATTTCTGTTTAAATTCATATAAAAATGTAATTTTTGGATAATAATTTCATGAAATGTCAGTGCTTAACTTAATCTAAATGTGTATGTCAAATGTAAAACAGACTTTAAAATCATTCTGTTTGCTCCCTTATTTCGCTCCCTCCAGTAAAAGAGTGCGTACGCATGGTCTAGTGTCTGTATGTTGCGCACATATTTACGCCTAGTTTATTTTTTATAAATCCCGATATGTGCATGGAAAATTGCGTCATTTATACATCAGGCCCCTTGTCTAAACAATAACATAAAATCACCACAAAAGCATTTGGATTGCTTTCCCAATCCAGTCATTAAAGAGTAGAAAAGTGTACTTAATTGTTAAATGGAGTTCCTGTTAATAATAAATATGCTATACTCTGAAAGTGACATGATATGTAGCCAAGCATGGTGTCCCATACTCGGAATTTGAACCCATCCAAGTGCACACACACTCAGCAGTGAGTAGTGAACACACACACACCGTGAACACACACCCGGAGCAGTGGGCAGCAGTTGGGGGTTCTGTGCCTTGCTCAAGGGCACTCAGTCGTGGTATTGAGGGTGGAAGAGAGCGCTAGCCATCAAAGATGTAATTATATATTGAACAAATTAGCTATATAGCATTTATTCATATTTGTAATGTTACATTTAATATATATTATATATTTAGTGAACCAGACTCCTTCCTCTCAATGCTATGTAAAAAAAACTAATACATTTAGCATCTGATGCTTCTGATAATGTTCAGCTTCTGAAATGCAAGCAGCACCTTCAGGCAGCAGCCTGGGGTGACACGCTTTCAGTCAATCTGCATTCTTATCGTATCTGCAACATTTTCACATATTTCAGTGTATGCTATCACAAAGGTCATGCTTCTTTCTCCTTAAGGTTCACACTGTTGTTTTCATATAAATATCAGTTGTCCCTGAATGTACAACAATTCAGTCATCCCCCAATCTATAGAGATGTTATGTAAGATAATCAGTACTGAAAACGAACGGTTTCAGCCAGTACTGTGATGTTTGTGTGAATACAATTAGTGGTTTAGTAAACAGAATTCTTCAGAATTTCCAGTGAGAATTTTCCAGAAGCGCTCTGTTGTTTAAATGTTCTTTAGCCGCATCTGTGTAGTGTTACAAATAAACGTTTTACACAATTACAAAACTGTGAGTCATTGAGGAAAATCATTTGAAGTAGCTTTACATATCACTGCCAACACTTCTATGGCTTTGATTTTCTCCTATTGAAACTTGGAATCTTGAAGAGACAACACTGTCTCAGCAACTTCTAGGATAGTAACCAAAGGACGATTGATTTCGAACAGGATCAAGCAACTTTCTGTGTCAAAGCCATTTTGTGTATAATCTCCACCCACCCTACAATCTGCTCTAAAGAAGATCAAATGATCCGGTGGAAAACTGGTTCAACAGCGATTTAAGAACAGACATTTCACAGAAAACAGAGAAGAACGCAATAATTAGCTGAACTGTCCCAAAGTCAGGCTAATGCTTGCCAAGATCTTACAAAACCAAAAATAAACCTGAATCATCATGCATGTTGGAGAATTTATAAATGTGTTTGTTTATCTCAGTTAGTAGTAATTCATTGTGTAACAAAGTGGTGGATGAAAGAGTTTAATGGCTCAGATTATCTCCTTGTTTACCCACTTAAATGCTTTTGTTTAATTGGTTGTTTAATGGTTCAGAACCCTGTTAGTGAACTGTGACTGAGATTAGAGCATGAAAATAACTGTTTTGGGTATATAATATGGGACATTTGCTGTATGATATGTGTATGTTCTCATTGTGTAAGCATGAATGTGTATGTGTGTGTGGACAGGGGGTTAGTATAGCTGTAGTTTAGGAACAAAATTGTTTCCAGAATTGATGTTAATCAGATTTGTTTTTTAAACTTCCACCCAGGGTGTGACTGAAACCAGTCTGTGTCGATTTCTTTTCTTTTGTATGTGAGACTGTCAACTATATTCAGTTTCTCTATATTAAAGTATGAATCCTTAAAGTATCTCATTCAAAAATAATTTTGAAAGAAAATTCTGTCAACATTTTCTCACTCTTACTGTCAAGATTTCCTCACTCACTCAATCCATGGGTTACAAACAGAAACATTTAGAATGACCAATTTCTGTCTTTTTAAACTAATATTGCAGATGAACTCTTTCCAGATAACTACATGTTTAAATGTATATGCAATTCTTTATCCCACTGCTGCTGTGAAAGACATAATTTAGCACAGATGTGTATTGCAGTGGCGTTCCATCCATATAAGCTGAGAGTGCTCCACATACCCAGGCCATTTGAGAGAATAAGTTCACGGGGTTATTAATATAAACATTATTACAAGTTGATCCCTTGTCATTTAAAATGTAACTTAAAGCTTAAAGGTATAGAAGCTTCCTGGCGAGCAGATTCTCCGCAGCTTTCTCGCCTCCGCTCTATTGCTATGACTCATCAGGGTTGTAGCGTGTTCTCAGTGATTTGCTGGCCTGCGGCTGATTTAATGCACGAGGTATGCTGTCCGCGAAGCGCTCGCCCAAGCAGAAAAATGTGCTGTTGCTGTCAAATCTCGATTGCCGAAAATCACATTGTGTTTGATGCAAAACCAACTCGACTTAATCAAAAGAAAAAAAACGCTGTAACTGTATATTTTTTGTTTTCTCAAGCAAAGAAAATGCTAAAAGTCCACTGAATGCATATCTTCTTACATTTTTGATCATAGACAATGTATGTTGAAGATATACGTTATTGTATATAGGAACCAAAACTCCATCAGTGACAGAATTGAGAAAAAACCTTGGGAGAAACCAGGCTCAGTCGGGGGGCCAGTTCTCCTCTGGCCAGATGAAACCAGCAGTTCAAATCTAGGCTGCAGCAAAGTCACATTGTGCAGAGGACTCAACTGGTTCCTGTGGTCTTGTCCCGGTGGCCATCTAGGAGACAAGGTCTTTACAGGGGATCTGTCTCTGGGGCTCATCTAGTGGTCCTGGTGTCCGCTGACATTCGGGCTGTCGAGATCATCTCTAGGTGCTGATCTGGATACAGACTGGATCTGGTGGCTACAGTGACCTCGAAATAAGAAAGAAACAGACAGACTAATAATAGCATAGATGCCATTCTTCTAACGATGTAGCAAGTACATCGGGTGTTATGGGAAGTGTTCCCGGTTCCAGTTGTCCTAATTAATGCAGCCTAACAATACTTTAATGGATTTGTATATTAGAAATGTGTTCGTGTGTTATTTGTAAGCCAGGTTAAAGAGATGGGTCTTTAATATAGATTTAAACTGACAGAGTGTGTCTGCCTCCCGAACAATGTTAGGTAGATTATTCCAGAGTTTGGGCGCTAAATAGGAAAAGGATCTGTCGCCCGCAGTTGATTTTGATATTCTAGGTATTAGCAAATTACCAGAGTTTTGGAGATGGAAAAATGCAGTTTTACAAATACTAGAAACGTGGCTTTCAAAGGAAAGATTGCTATCAAATAGCACACCTAGGTTCCTAACTGATGACGAAGAATTGACAGAGCAGCCATCAAGTGTTAGACAGTGTTCTAGGTTATTACATGCAGAGTTTTTAGGTCCTATAATTAGCACCTCTGTTTTCTCTAAATTTAGCAGTAAATTACTCGTCATCCAGTTTTTTATAACAGCTATGCATTCCGTTAGTTTTTCAAATTGGTATGTTTCACCGGGCCTCGAAGAAATATAGAGCTGAGTATCATCAGCATAACAGTGAAAGCTAACACCGTGTTTCCTGATGATATCTCCCAAGGGTAACATGTAAAGCGTGAAAAGTAACAGCCCTAGTACTGAGCCTTGAGGTACTCCATACTGCACTTGTGATCGATATGATACCTCTTCATTCACTGCTACGAATTGATGGGGGTCAGATAAGTACGATTTGAACCATGCTAATGCGCTTCCATTATTGCCAACAAAGTTTTCCAGTAATATAATATCACATGTCTTGTGGAGCGCTTTCAGAGTATGCATTTATTTGTCATTTTGACTGTTTAGAAACGGAGCAGAAATGTGGAAGTCCTTCAAAGATTTCTTATCCTGTTGCGCCCTCTATAGGTCCAGCGACTAGTCGACGTCAAGCTTAAAGCGTCATGGCAGAGCATTGAAGTTGACTAGTCGATTAGTCATTGCAACCCCTACACCCTACTAACATTAGTTAAAACCAGCAATACATAGTTAGGTTGTTTACATACAATTACACACAAATACATACTGTAAATGTCAGCATGCATTCAAACAGATTGTTTGGGGGCGTTTGAGAAATAATAATACCCTTATTAAATAAACCTTTCAGTTGTTGATAGCAGGTTGCTGTGTATTTTTATGATTTTATTTCTCCTGATATCTAAGTTTCACTTATAATACATGGTCTTCTAATAACACCAGAGGGTTTGCCTGTCAAAACATCAATGCATGAATGAAGTTTATGAAATCCTTTAGTTTAAATGTTGGTGGTTTTGTCTATTGTATTTTACATGTGTGCCTTTTCATTTACACAGGACATTCTTCATTTTCAAAGCCATTTTTGTAAAATTTGTAAAGATGTCAAAATAGTGTTTTGTTCTAGTTTTCGTTCTTTTATTTATAAAGCACATTTAAAACAGTCACAAGACTGACCAAAGTGCTGTACAACATAATGATCAAAGATAAAAACACATTCAAACAAACATCAATTTGAAAAAGCCAAAGCTAAAGAAAACAAGTTATTGTTCAAAAGAGATTTAAAATCCGATAAAGATGGAGCAGCTCTGAGGTGCGCTGGCAGGCTGTTCCATAATCTAGGGCCCATCACCGAAAAAGCTCTATCTCCTCTGCGTTTCAGCCTAGTGGAAGGAACCATAAGTAAGTTTTGATTACCAGATCTTAAATCTCTGGTAGGGTTGTAAGGATGCAGCAATTCCAATAAGTAATGTGGAGCAAGGTTGTGTAAACATTTATAAACAAATAGGAGGATTTTAAGAGCTCGCAAAAAGGGGGTGGCAGGATCAAATTTGCTGCCTTTCTTAATAAATTTGGCTGCTGCGTTTTGGACCAGTTGTAAACGGGCTACTTGGTACTTTGAGATACCACAAGAGTTGCAATAGTCCAGTTGAGAGGAAATAAATGCGTGAACAGCTGTCTCAAGAGGTTTTTCAGGCAGAAAATGTTTGATTTTTAGAAAGAAAGTGGAGCTGAAAAAAGCTAGAAGCAACAACCGAGGAGACATGTTTCTCTAGAGTGAACTGACTATCTAAGAGAACACCAAGGTTCCTAACACACTTTGATTCAAACGCTGACAGACTATCCAAGGTCGAGTTGTTAAATTTGAAATTGTCTGATGGGCCAAAGACAATAACCTCAGTCTTTAAGTCATTTAAGGTTAAAAAGTTACTAGCCAACCAATGCTTTACCTCATCAAGACATGTAAATTGGTAATCAATAGCAGAAGGATTGTTTCTTTTTATAGGCACATAGATCTGGGTATCATCGGCATAGTAATGGAAAGATACACCATACCTTCTCAGAATTGAACCTAAGGGAAGCATGTAGAGAGAGAAGAGCAGAGGTGCTAGGATAGATCCCTGGGTAAGTCCAAAATTGAGATGGGCAGCAGAGGAGGTAAAGTTGCCAATTTTGACTGAGAAATATCGCTCTGTTAAATAAGATTTAAACCAATTCAAGACTGGTGAATTGTATTCTGTGATTGTTTTGTATTCTGTTAATGTGTTTCTTTATTTGGTAAAGATGACATTCCTTACTGAAATAAATGTATGTAAAAGGCAAGAATTTAGCAAGAAATGTTTTTTGGAGGTCTGCTGTCAGCAGCATCCACAGAACGCAGCACTCTCATGCCAGAGGTGAAGGCGCTGTGCCCTGCTCTGACAAATGACCTGTTTTAGTTAAGTCAAGTCACCTTTATTTATATAGCGCTTTATACAATACAGATTGTGTCAAAAGCAGCTTTACAGTGTCAAACAGGAAAATAGTTTGTCTATAATGCAAGAGGACAATAACAAACAGTACATTTTTCAGTTAAAGTCAGTTTATTATTGATTCAGTGATGTCACCGTCCAGCTCAGTTCAGTTAAAATAGTATCTGTGCAAGTGTTCCCGGTTAATTAATGCAGCCTAAAAATCCTTTAACGGATTTGAATTATAGAAATGCGATATAATAATGTGTGTTATGTGTATGCTAGGTTAAAGAGATGGGTCTTTAATCTAGATTTAAACTGACAGAGTGTGTCTGTGTCAGACTTTGGTCCGTGTTTTGTGTGTGTTTTGCTCCTCATGTGCCTTTTTGTGTTTCCTTATTTGGTCATTTTCCTGTCCTTGTTTAGTTTAATTATGATTCCGTTCAGCTGTGTTCTATTAATTACCCTTGTATTTTAAGTTCCTGCCTGTTCAGTTTCCCTTTTGTCTGGTCTACTCGTTACGTGGCTGTGTTTCCTGCTGTCTCCTGTGTTTATGTACCCTGTGTTCCATGGATTAAAGACTGTTTTGTATATTCCTCGTCTCCTCGCTCCTTAGTTCCGGTTATCCTCGTGTGTGTGTCGTGACAGAAGACCAGACCAAGACAGTAGGCGGCGCCCCTTCTCCCGGGTTTTTATTTCCATTTTTTGTCATGTTTTGTTTTCCCTTTTCTTATCCCGTCAAACACCCGCTGGCCGCGCCGTTGTCATGCCCGCCGGTTGCGACTGTGAAGGCGCTGTGCCCTGCTCTGACAAATGACCTGTTTTAGTTAAGTCAAGTCACCTTTATTTATATAGCGCTTTATACAATACAGATTGTGTCAAAAGCAGCTTTACAGTGTCAAACAGGAAAATAGTTTGTCTATAATGCAAGAGGACAATAACAAACAGTACATTTTTCAGTTAAAGTCAGTTTATTATTGATTCAGTGATGTCACCGTCCAGCTCAGTTCAGTTAAAATAGTATCTGTGCAAGTGTTCCCGGTTAATTAATGCAGCCTAAAAATCCTTTAACGGATTTGAATTATAGAAATGCGATATAATAATGTGTGTTATGTGTATGCTAGGTTAAAGAGATGGGTCTTTAATCTAGATTTAAACTGACAGAGTGTGTCTGTGTCAGACTTTGGTCCGTGTTTTGTGTGTGTTTTGCTCCTCATGTGCCTTTTTGTGTTTCCTTATTTGGTCATTTTCCTGTCCTTGTTTAGTTTAATTATGATTCCGTTCAGCTGTGTTCTATTAATTACCCTTGTATTTTAAGTTCCTGCCTGTTCAGTTTCCCTTTTGTCTGGTCTACTCGTTACGTGGCTGTGTTTCCTGCTGTCTCCTGTGTTTATGTACCCTGTGTTCCATGGATTAAAGACTGTTTTGTATATTCCTCGTCTCCTCGCTCCTTAGTTCCGGTTATCCTCGTGTGTGTGTCGTGACAGAAGACCAGACCAAGACAGTAGGCGGCGCCCCTTCTCCCGGGTTTTTATTTCCATTTTTTGTCATGTTTTGTTTTCCCTTTTCTTATCCCGTCAAGCACCCGCTGGCCGCGCCGTTGTCATGCCCGCCGGTTGCGACTCACTCCAGCCCGCCGGCCGCGCTGAAGACAAGCCCACGCTCAGAAGCATCCCCAAGTATTTTTTTTGGGGGGGTAGCAGGGCTCCAGCCGTAAAGGCCGAGGCAGGGGCTGGGGCTGCGGCCGTGTCCTCAGAGGCTGCTTTGCCATGGCCTCCTGAACTACCTGCTCTGCCATGGCGCCCAGAGCTGCCGGATCCACCATGGATCCCGGAACGGGTGCCGCCCTGGAGGCCTTCCGTACGGTAACCCTGCTCATAGAGGCCTCCAGAGCTTATGTCAACTTATGTCAGACTCTGGTCCGTGTTTTGTGTGTGTTTTGCTCCTCATGTGCCTTTCTGTGTTTCCTTATTTGGTCATTTTCCTGTCCTTGTTTAGTTTAATTATGACTCCGTTCAGCTGTGTTCTATTAATTACCCTTGTATTCAAGTTCCTGCCTGTTCAGTTTCCCTTTTGTCTGGTCTACTTGTTACGTGGCTGTGTTTCCTGCTGTCTCCTGTGTTTATGTACCCTGTGTTTCATGGATTAAAGATATTTCGTATATTCCTCATCTCTTCGCTCCTTAGTTACGGTTATCCTTGTGTGTGTCGTGACAGTCTGCCTCCTGAACAGTGTTAGGTAGATTGTTCCAGAGTTTGAGCAATAAATAGGAAAAGGATCAGTCGCCCACAGTTGATTTTGATATTCTAGGTATTATCAAATGGCCAGAGTTTTGAGAGCACAGCAGACGTGGAGGACTGTAATGTGATCTGACGCAGTGGTGGAAAGAGTACTGAAAAATATACTCAAGTAAAAGTACCATTACCTTCCAAAAAATGTAGTGTAAGTAATGTAAAAATACTTGTCCAAAAAACTACTTGAGTAAGAGTAAAAGAGTAGCCTATTTAAACGTATTCATGAATAGTGAGTACTGAGCTGTGGATTCTACCCCCTCATAATAAACGCTGTACACCACAATTTAAAAGTTTGAAAATAGATTTAAAATCATGTGTAAGGCCACGGAGACGGCATATGCTGTTGTTGCACATACACTATTAATGTTTAGAACAGTGCAACTGCAAACACCATTAGAAACTCCTAGTTCAGCATCACACACCATGATATGGGTTAAAATGAGAGCCCATTTCTCTCCAAAACGGTGCCAGTTTTAGCGTTTTGCAATAAAGAAATAAAAATAACTAAACTTGATAATTTGTTACAATTTTAACAAATGCAAATTGTTCTAGAAGGAGGGCAAATTCATGCCATACCTTTTACACATTTACTCGAATTGTTATGCTGATAATACAATTTGTAAGGAAAAATGCATTAAATAGCAAGGTATTTCTGGGGAAACTTTTTCAAAGGAAAACACACACACACACGCATGTCTCTTTGCTGAGCCGCGGCGGTCTCGGTGAATCAGCATCATCCACAACTGAACGGAACAAAAAGTGTACTTGAAAATGGTATATGCGCGAGTGCACTTGCTAAATGAAGGCGGATTGTATAAAATGGATTTTAAAAAACAGTTATTAACGAGCCGCAGTTTTATTACATCACGCGCTGGCACAGATGCAGTACATTAAAGGTGTAATAGGTGATTGTCTTCAGAAACATTTTTTGTTATGCTGGTTGAAAGTCTCTTCACATCCCGATAGCAATCATTAAGTTAAGTGGTCTAAATGTATTCATCTGTATTTATATATTTTGTGGAAGGCATAGAACCAAGAAATGTTCGTCCAATAAAAACGCTCGGTCCGAGCGTTTTAATAAGCTTTCCTACCTGCCTGTCAACTTATGTATCTGCATACCTCTGCGCACCCGGTTCGCGCAGACAGGACACGTCATCAGCGCGTTCACGCACGCTGTGCAGACAGAGCGAGGATGGCAGGCAAACATCAACAATCCGATCTTCCTTCCTGGTATTGTAGTACTTTTAAAGTTTTCTCACCAGTGAATGACGCATGATGTAGCCCAGCGATTAATCCAGTCCTCGCGCCCCCCGCTCTGCATATTTTGAATGTCTCGCTTAGCTAACACACCCGATTCAAATAACCAGCTCGTTAGAAGTGAGCTCCGTGCATGAACTGTGTTACGCTCGATATGATCCTTACACAGTGTTCATTGCTCCCTCCTCACTGAGCGGGGGAAATACGTTGAAGTTTACTTCACTTCGGAACATGGGCTGGAATTGGGAACCGCTGATGTAGCCTATTGTAGTAATGTTGTCTCTGGTGTTCTGGTCTGTGAGTGAGCGTATATGCATTCAGGGGGCGTGGCTTTGGACGGCGATTGCAGGGAGGGTGGGACATTCGCTTTCAGTGCTATCAGGATAAAGTTAGCATTTTCCAAGATCTCCTATTGCGCCTTTAACGCCACGGGTCATCAACAAGGTGCAGATTTGGTCCTCAATTTGTGTTTCCAACATACTTTTTCACAGCACGCATCACGCGCTCAAACTCATCAAAAGTCAACAAGTTCCACCAGCAACAACGACTTCTCCAAGTGACTGCTGCAGAACGCACGCGAGAGAGAGAGACGAGGCAGTCTCATAAGTGAGTGGGGAATTTACTGAACGTGGCACTTGCGGGAGTTAACACTGTACGCAATACCTCACACCAAATTTCAGGCCGTGTAGATAGGCAAGCATATATACGAAATTTACCTTAACATATTAAGTTAGAGGAAGATGCGACAGAATTGATGCTTGAAGAATGCGCTTCCAGCAGCCATGATAAACAGTTGGCGGTTAAAGTTTTCTATGCACAATTTGATTTGACGAAAGTCACGAGACCTATTACTCTCTATCCAATCACGTTGATGGATAAAAATACAATTAAAATAAGCATGTAACGACCACAAACGGAGGAAAATAGCGGAGTAAAAGTACCGATACATCACTTAAAATGTACTCAAGTAAAAGTAAAAGTACACCTTTTTTAAACTACTCAAAAAAGTACAATTACTGATAAAAACTACTTAATTACTGTAACGTGAGTATGTGTAATTCGTTACTTCACACCCCTGGATGTGAGCTTGCTCAAGTACAGATGAGCTAAACCATTTAGGGCTTTAAGTAATTAGCAAGATTTTAAAATGTGTTCAGGATTCAATAGGGAGCCAGTGCAGAGTTGATAGAACCATTTAAGTGTTTAACTCCTGTGGTTGATATCTGTGTCGTTCTTGAGTAGTGACCAGACAAGTCCTGCAAGCACTGCGTCCTGTTTGATTATTCATGAATTCACATGATCACTTTCTTTATAAGATGTAACTCTTATGCAAAGCAGCATGAGTCAGCAATTAAGTATTTATTACATCAGTATTGTCAACTACCATCATGACACACGTGCTGCACAATTTAGCCCACAACCTCCATTTTGACAAAACTCTTATACAGTGGTTCAGATCCACTTAAAGGGATAGTTCACCCAAAACTGAAAATTGGATGTTTATCTGCTTACCCCCAGGGCACCCTTACGAAAAATAGGTTTATTCAAGTGTGCTATTAGTATACTTCTTTTAAACTAAAAATAGGAAAGTATACTTTTAGTCTACTTTTTATGTACTTCTCAGAAATGGGCTTTATGTGCTTCTCAGAAATATACTTAAAATGACATTTAAGTATACTTGACTTATACTTATAATTAGAAATATCTAAATCTATTTTAGCTATAATTGTGCTCCTAGAATCCGTGTTTTCATTGTTATACTGTAGGGGGCGCTAGTACACATCTTCTGTACAGAATTTCCAAAGAACACAAGGGAAGAAGAAACCGAACCAACAGATGCTTCCACATGTATAGGTGCATCTCAATAAATTAGAATGTCGTGGAAAAGTTCATTTATTTCAGTAATTCAACTCAAATTGTGAAACTCGTGTATTAGATAAATTCAATGCACACAGACTGAAGTAGTTTAAGTCTTTGGTTCTTTTAATTGTGATGATTTTGGCTCACATTTAACAAAAACCCACCAATTCACTATCTCAACAAATTAGAATATGGTGACATGCCAATCAGCTAAGCAACTCAATTATTTAAGCCTTCAATATGGTCTCTCAGTTTGGTTCACTAGGCTACACAATCATGGGGAAGACTGCTGATCTGACAGTTGTCCAGAAGACAATCATTGACACCCTTCACAAGGAGGGTAAGTCACAAACATTCATTGCCAAAGAAGCTGGCTGTTCAGAGTGCTGTATCCAAGCATGTTAACAGAAAGTTGAGTGGAAGGAAAAAGTGTGGAAGAAAAAGATGCACAACCAACCGAGAGAACCGCCGCCTTATGAGGATTGTCAAGCAAAATCGATTCAAGAATTTGAGTGAACTTCACAAGGAATGGACTGAGGCTGGGGTCAAGGCATCAAGAGCAACCACACACAGACATGTCAAGGAATTTGGCTACAGTTGTCGTATTCCTCTTGTAAGCCACTCCTGAACCACAGACAACGTCAGAGGCGTCTTCCCTGGGCTAAGGATAAGAAGGACTGGACTGTTGCCCAGTGGTCCAAAGTCCTCTTTTCAGATTAGAGCAAGTTTTGTATTTCATTTGGAAACCAAGGTCCTAGAGTCTGGAGGAAGGGTAGAGAAGCTCATAGCCCAAGTTGCTTGAAGTACAAATTTAAGTTTCCACAGTCTGTGTTGATTTGGGGTGCAATGTCATCTGCTGGTGTTGGTTCATTGTGTTTTTTGAAAACCAACGTCACTGCACCCGTTTACCAAGAAATTTTGGAGCACTTCATGCTTCCTTCTGCTGACCAGCTTTTTGAAGATGCTGATTTCATTTTCCAGCAGGATTTGGCACCTGCCCACACTGCCAAAAGCACCAAAAGTTGGTTAAATGACCATGGTGTTGGTGTGCTTGACTGGCCAGCAAACTCACCAGACCTGAACCCCATAGAGAATCTATGGGGTATTGTCAAGAGGAAACTGAGAAACAAGAGACCAAAAAATGCAGATGAGCTGAAGGCCACTGTCAAAGAAACCTGGGCTTCCATACCACCTCAGCAGTGCCACAAACTGATCACCTCCATGCCACGCCGAATTGAGGCAGTAATTAAAGCAACAGGAGCCCCTACCAAGTATTGAGTACATGTACAGTAAATGAACATACTTTCCAGAAGGCCAACAATTCACTAAAAATGTTTTTTTTATTCAGATTGAATTTCTTAAATTTAAGAATCTGACATACAAAGACACAGATATGACAGTACATTTTCATAATAATACATCTCTTTGTTTTTTTCTGCTCAGTGTTATTTCAGGGTTTTCCTGTTTATTGTATTATAGTGACTATTTAATATTACATCTAAACTTTGACTAGGCTAGACATGTTGCCTATTAATTGTATACAGTATTTGAACCTGAATTCATATTTACATTTTTGTGTATTTTGTGTTACTCCATAATAATGTTCTAGTTGAGGCCATTTGTAGTATAGGTATGGGTCCCAGACAGAAGCACAAATCCAGAGGCCCCCGGCCCCGTAAGTCCTACCCTGGACATAGTGGTGTATTAGAGGTAAAAAATGATATAAATACTGTTTATATCATTTCTGGCACAAACCGATCGTTTCATGTCTTAGGACATCAATGTGTCGTCACGAGCCGCAGGGTTTAATTTGGATTTGTCTGTGCATGTTTTTTTTACTCCCATAGATTTTGTTACCATTGCTATGCATTATACGACTGACAGACTGCAACGGTTAAAGTAAAAAATCATTATATGCGTTCTACTGAAGAAACAAAGTCACCTACATCTTGGATGCGCTGGGGGTAAGCAGATAAACATCCAATTTTCAGTTTTGGGTGAACTATCCCTTTAAGCTATAATGTTTTGTTGCTTACACTAACTGAAATTCACGTAATAATGTCCAGCCATTTTTTAAATGCATTTTATTTCGTCTGGCCAGAGGAGAACTGGCCCCCGACTGAGCCTGGTTTCTCCCAAGGTTTTTTTCTCCATTCTGTTACCGATGGAGTTTTGGTTCCTTGCCGCTGTCGCCTCTGGCTTGCTTAGTTGGGGACACTTCATTTCCAGCGATATCGTTGACTTGATTGCAAATGATTGCACAGATACTATTTAAACTGAACTGAGCTGGATGATGACATCACTGAATTCAATGATGAACTGCCTTTAACTGAAAATTGAGTGTTTACTATTGTCATTTTGCATTCTTGACACACTATTTTCCTATTTAATGCGGTAAAGTTGCTTTGACACAATCTGTATTGTTAAAAGCGCTATATAAGTAAAGGTGACCTGACTTGACTTGACTTGAATGACAACATTTTTTGTTGATAAGTAAAGGTGACCTGACTTGACTTGAACGACAACATTTTTTGTTTGCTTACAACTCCCTTGATATGAGCTGAAGATGGATTGAATAATGTGACGTATACATTCAAAAAAAGTGATCACATGATTACTTTTGTTAATAGTTACATAGAAACTGGGAGTGGCACATTTACTTTCTTGCTCAACTTACCCCATTCTCCCCAATAAGAAAAATCTAATCAATAATCCCTATGACAGAAAATGCATTTAAACTGTTCAGTGTATAGTAGCACAAGCTATAGAGGCCAGTTTAGCTTTACATAGTTTGTGTTAGGAAAATTAGTTTAGGTTCTACTAAAAAGATCCTGAACTGGAGTAAAACTGAGCTTCTGTTGTCCATTATGTGTGAGATTGGGGAAAAGCATTAAACTAATGAACAACCCCACTGTCAAAACCTGAGACAGAGGGTCTGACATTGTGTTTTTATGTGTGTACATGTTCTTTGTACAAATATGTCCTAATTGGTTCCAATGAATATGGAAAAATGACTCCCCATCTCACCTCAGTGTATCTGAAGACAACATAAAAGAGTACATTAACCTTTTTAACTGAAATATACAGGTGTCAGTATTTGCTGAGAAAGGCTACAAATGAGCATAATTTAAAATAATTTAAAACATGAAGGTGGTACTTCATGCTTTTTTTGTGGTGGGAAAATTCTATTAAAATATGTATTTTTTTACATACATTTTTAGATTACCTATCATTTCCCACTTGTGGGTACATTATGTTCAGATGATTGTATTGAGACAAATCAAAACATGTGCGTATGTGCATGCTTGTGTGTGTGTGTGTGTGTGTGCGCGTGTGCTTGTGGTTTGTGTGTGTCAATAGTCAGGTATCTCTTAACTCCCCAAACCAGATTGCTCTGTTCATTCTTCAAATGCTTTTTTTCCACCTGCACATATTCATTTTCTCCCCTCTGTCAAAAACCCCACCCTCTCTATCACGGCCATATATCTGGACGTATTCAAACCAGCCATCTAGTGTGCTGCAGTCCAAAGACCCGTTCATTTTAGAAGAGCTTCTCTGCTGTCAGAATTCAGTTCTGCTGAACACCTTGTCAACATGATGATCAGAATTGTGCTTGGAGTCATTGCAGCGATTGGATTCCTCACTCTCAGTAAGTCTACACTAGGTCGTTATCATCCCCTCCCCTAAGTTAATGTAATATTTCAGATTTTTTAATATTTTTAAAGAAGCCTCTTCTGCTCTCCAAGGTGGCATTTACTTGAATAAAATACAATAAAAAAGTTATGCTGAAAACTATTATTACAATTAAAAATAAATTTTCTATTTGAATATATTTTAAAATGTAATTTATTCCTGTGATGGTAAAGCTGAATTTTCAACTGAATAATGTCACAATAGTACAAAATACTCTGCTAACAATTTCACAGTACCAGTATACATGGCTGACATTTGTTTGAGGAGATTGTTGTGATGATGTAAATAATTTTTTAGAATGTTTTAAGTGTTTGTTTTTTAAGGGCAAAAAGGGATATGTTACAGCAAATGAAAGAAACATTGTTAATGTTATTAAGAAAGAGTTTTACTGTAATGTCTTTGATTTAAAAATACCATTATTTAAATAGGGCTTTTTGGTAACACTTTAGATTTGGTAACACTATTCACTATTAAGTAGTTGTTTATTAGCATGCATATTACCAGCATATTGTCTGTTTATCAGTACTTATAAAGCACATATTAATGACTTATTCTGCATGATCATTTTCTAGATCCCTTAACCCTACCCAATACCTAAACATAACTACTACAACAACTACTTAACTACCTTACTTACCTTAACCAGTAAATAAGAGTTTATTGAGGGAAAACACAATGAGTCTAAAGTTTCTAAATTGTGTTGGTTAAAAATTAGAGTAAAAGTAATGAATTTATTGCTGAAGCATAAGAAAAATGCTTGTGATAAAGGGAGGGAAAATGTTAGGTTATTGACATTGGACCAGCTTGACACATTCGATTACCAGACTCACAACAGTCCAGGTTTTTTCCCCCCAAATTTTAGCAAACACAGTATCAACTCTTTGACATTATGNCACAGAAGGTATAGCTACTGAATTAATCAAGCAGTCACTCCATAAAAGTAATTGTGTTCTCACACCAAATCAATGTGATTTTAAATGGATTACCCAGCCCATTTTGGGGAGGGATATTTTTTTATAAGTTTATAAGAATGCTTATTTCATGTTGTCATTCTGTTTCTCCAGGTGAAGCCCTGACGTGTAATTCGTGTAAAGTGGGCATTTTAGGTAAATGTTTATTGAGTTCCCAAGTGTCCTGTGCTGCCTCCGAGCTCAACTGCTTCACTGCAAAAGCAGGTCAGTCAACACACACACACACACACACACACACATACACACACATATATTTGCTAAAGCACAACCCTACGCCTAACCCTCAACCAAAACTGTTGATATTAGTGCTGTAGATCAAACAAAACATGATTTAGGCTATTTATTACACTTTCATATAGTTAAGGACCACTTCAGATGCCCTCATAAGTCGGCTTTAACATGCCGAACCCATACATATAATACACTTTTAAACTAAAGGAGAACATTCCATATTTTATTCCACATTCCAGTTCATTTAATATTTTATCACATAAAGCTATAAAGACTAAAGAATTACCATAAAATAAAAATAAAAAAGCAAAGCCAGAACTGTTACAAAGTGACTTAACATAGATTTCTGTACTAAAATATGTTTTATTATGTATTATTTATAATAATAATAAATGTTGACATCTTGCTCCTGCTCCTCTCTAATAACTCTTCGCAGAGTTCAATGTGACTGGGTTTCTGAGTCTGTCCTCAAGTGGCTGCACATCTGATTGCAACAACACCGCCGGGACCGTCATGGGAGCGGGATACACCGTGACCAAAACCTGCTGCGCCGCAGATCTGTGCAATGGAGCGAGTGCTGCGCAGCTGTCCATGGCTGGGGTTCTCAGCGCCGCACTACTGGCCTCTGTCTGCAGTTACATGCTGTAGATGTTACACCTCCTTGTCTGCACACTGTTATGTTCACAATACCTCCTTTAATCGGAATCAGTGAAGATATAATCTAGAATGCATAGATCCCATAACTTCCTGTAACTTTAAATGTTTGCTCCACTGTGTTTACTTTTCACATTGCTAATATGCAGTGATTCATTTTTTTAAATAATCATTTATATACAATGCAAAACATAAAAAAAAATTAAAATTCCAACACTTTAGCTGATGTCATTTTTAATAAAACCTACGTTTGGATGTACTCTTTGGAATGAGGTGATGATATATTTGAGGTGGGGCTGAATAAACAGAAACATCACAGTAATGACTCTGGGTTAGGTACTAGCTTTGGGATTGTTGATTTTTTTATATTGATTTTACATATCTAGTAAATGATGACAGAGTTGTAATTTTTGGGTGAACTATCCCTTGACTTTATGTTTATTCTAGCACATTGTAACATTAGATTAATAAACACAGTAAAAAAAACAACTGTAAACTGTTCTTTCAGTTATGTTTTTGTTAGTATTAATTGTGACCAAATGTAACCTTATTGTGAAGTGTTACCATTAAACTAACTTAATATATCTCTTTTAACATACCACCTTTTTGTGAAGATATTTTTATGTATATATAATACAGCTTCTTTATGCCATCATAAACTTTAATGTAAGTCAGACATTTTTAAAACTATAAGATCAAATATTAAAACAATATTTACAGCATATTAAATGAAATATTTTTTATTATCTTTAGTCAGATATATGTGGACCAAATGTCCCAGCAGTAAGAATTCATTAGGGATTGTTTGCATGGTCTCCAGTGGGAGATCCGAACAGTAGTGTTGGGTCCGAGTCCACCTTGTTGAGTCCTTGTCTTTAACCAGCTGAGCAAGATTGGGAGATGTTTATTAATGTCTTTTTATCTTAGTTTTATGTTGTTACTTTTTTTTTTTTATCTTTTATGTTACACATGACATGGATTCCTCTGTACTCTGAAAATGTATGTGTCCAAAATGTCCGAGTCCAAGTTCATTCATAATTGTA
The DNA here is from genome assembly GCA_018148995.1 of Sinocyclocheilus maitianheensis. Classification (NCBI taxonomy): domain Eukaryota; kingdom Metazoa; phylum Chordata; class Actinopteri; order Cypriniformes; family Cyprinidae; genus Sinocyclocheilus; species Sinocyclocheilus maitianheensis. The sequence goes on along the minus strand of JADLZM010037975.1, from coordinate 160,508 downwards.
GTCCAATTATCTCAACTCTACCTAACAGTACTTATGGCGCTGGTACAGACCCAGGGTTTCCAAAACATATCCATCTCTTTCAGTGGAACTAGATGGAATGTGGGAAATCATATGGCTGTGTTGGTGGAAAAGTGGTACAAGAGAGAGAATGGGAAGATTGTATCTCAGTTTATTAGAGCCGTGTTTGGGAAGCACAGAGAGGCATCAGCAGGCACAGAGAAGGCGCATCTGTATTGCTTCACATTTTCAACTCCTACTAATGACTTCACCTTGTCTGAGCAATCTAACCACACCCTTACAATGCCCCACCTTTCATTTACAAACTTGTTGGGCTGTGTCTTCATAGAAATAAAACCCACATCAAATGTACAGCCTTGGCAGATGGCAGAAATAGTAAGAGTTGAATGCTATTCTGAAATCAGCCAAATAAATGTAGATTTGAACAGAAGTTTGGCAACTTCACTTAGAGTCAATTTCAACTATGTTGACCATATTAGATAGTTTAATCCGTTCCCCATCTATGGAACTAATCGCTCAACAATGGGGAATGCAGCCTGCATGACCGGTGTCTGAAGCACGTGTGAAACAACGCCAATCTATTGGCCCACATGGCCCATGACGTCATAGGCATGGTGCCCGGAAGTATAAATGGGCACCTGCTAAATACGTCATCCTCTTTGCTGTTTTCAGGAGCCGACTGTTTGAAGTGTGTGTGAGAGACCAAGGCAGGTGAGCGGTGTGAAAAGTGTGTGCCTCCGTTCCAGAGGTTTCTGGCACTCGAGGGCACGCACAATCTATCTGTCATCTGTTTTGGTCAGGAGCTTGCTCGTTCAGTGCTCCAGGGCTCTGAACGCACTCATTGTGAGTGTTACCCAATGAGAAGCTCCATTCATATTTGTCTCTCTTCTCGAGAGATGAGTGACAAGAGTATGCGTCTCGTGGTTCGGGTCCCGCTGTTGCCGAGGCACGGCGAATACTCAGATCGTGGGATTCGCAGGACATTGTTTTGGCAGGATGGGCTTACTTGACTACAATCGTGGGATTCGCAGGATTAAGATGCTCTTTTTGGGTTATCGGATCCCGCGGATAGCGCTCGAGTCGAGCTGCGCCTTAAGGAATGTGTGCCTCCTTGTTTAGATTCTAACATTCGAGGGCATGTTCTGCTTTCGCGTTGTCTCGGCGAAGAGCACAAGCGTTCAGAGTTAAGTGCTCATCGTGATGAGTCACGGTGTCTAGGCTCCACTCACATTTGTTCCTATTCCCGAGGGATGCGGAACAAAGTGTTTGTGTCTCGTGGCGCGATTCCGTCATTGCTGGACTGCTCCCCTTCTTAGGGTCTTTAAGTAGCGATCTCTTTGAGTCCTTGCCTAGACAGTGCTATCTCTCCTGCTAGGGTAGTAAGTAGATAGCCCACTCTCTGTGGTCTGAGCAGCTCTGCAGGAAGGCTATCTAGGTTTTGTCTATTGTGGGACTGACACGGATTTGGGACCTCCTTGGTATAGCCACCTGAGGGTGGTTATATTCCAGCCATTGTTATGGCAGTTCGCGTCTTACTTAATTACAGCTATCTGAGGCTAGCTGTGTTCTACTGCAGTTGCGTTGAGCCCTTTCCTGGAGTGGTCCCCTTTCCTAGAGCCTAGCTATCTGGGGATAGCTGTTTTCTAGCTCAGCAGCTACTCTCTTTACCTGCGATTTATGTAGCGATCTCTGAGCTCCTTCAGAGGCTTTCTAGTTAGCGTCTTCAGTGGTCTTGTGTATCCAGGCTAATTATCTAGATAGCATAACTATCTGAGGATAGTTGTGCTCTTAACTTGGGTGAGATGTTCTCCTTGATCTATTCGGGTTCCCTGTTTCTGCCAAGTTGCGTGAGCGGCCCGTGGCGTCAGTGGCATGGCCCCTTTCTAAGGAAAAGCTTGGTGTATGTTTGTCACTTCCTTGGTGCTCTCCCACCGGGTGGACAGGCATGCGCCTCGGCATGGCGTGGTTGGATTTCATTCCCCATTGTGCCCCCTAGGGGGTGCAGCGCTGAGTTCCCTAGATGGGGAATGTCTCGGGTTATGCATGTAACCATGGTTCCCCGAGGGGGAACGAGATGCTGCGCCCCCTTGCCATGCCTTCAGCCTGCCTGTCTACGTCTCCTTCAGACAGCTAAAGTAGATGACGTATTCAGCAGGTGCCCTTTTATACTTCCATGCACCCTGCCCTGTCATGGGCCATGTGGGCCAATAGATTGGCATTGTTTCACATGTGCTTCAGACACTGGTCATGCAGGCTGCATTCCCCATTGTGCCCCCTAGGGGGAGGAGCATCTCGTTCCCTCTCAGGGAACCATGGTTACATGCATAACCCGAGATGTTTTCCTGAATAATAATTAACTTTAGGCCCCTACGAAGCAAGCCAAAGGCTGACAGAGGAAAGGAATAAAACTCCTTTACAAGATAAACACAGTGGGTAGGGTTGGGAATCGAAAAAATTTTCAGATTCCAGAATCGGATACTTAAGGTCAGGAATCGGAAACTTGTTGTCAAATTAAAATTTCGATTCCGCCTATCGATTCCTATGCGCTATTTTTTCTTCATCTGTGAGGACCGGACCTAGCGATCTGCCAGGACCTTGCTCGCTAATCTAAGCGCTCCAAAGTTTGGCTACATTTGCGATCAGAAGCCAAAAAAGCTAAGTATAATATCTGTGATAGCTAAACATTTTGCAAGAGAGGTGTCACCACCAATATGACAAAGCACTTTAATTTAATAGATCGTTAAAAAATCGAAAACTCGATTCAAACACCAACGTGATTCTATTCCTAAATTACAATGATTCGTCTGTTTCATTCCTCAAACTTTCATGTGTGCGATCAATGCTGTGATCACTTGGTTCATCCGTGCAGCATACGATCACATCAGAGTGATTTGAACATTTAAATCTGCGTTCACACTGCCATTGACCTAAAGAGAGCAGCTGTCTGTCATGAATGAAATGGCTTCACAGTCTTTTCAGCCACACAGTATCATTATTTCTGTTACAAACATTCAAATCACAGAAGTACTGGGATAAAAGTTTATAGTTCAGATATAAACTGTGTGTATGATGTGTATGGTAGCAATTAAAATAGAATAAATCACCTTTTGAAAGCTATTTGACACTTCAATTGAAGATTATCGATTACATTGTTACGCCAGTAGGTGGCGAAAAGGGTCTGTTAAAATGTATTCGTCTTTGAATCATAGACGAGATTCGTTCAAGAACGCTGATTCATCCAGTAATGAAACAAGTACATCTTGAGTGAGTCATTGAATCATTTATTCATAAATTACATGTGATTTTGTTTAGTTGTCTATTGTTTTTTCTTCAGAATCATGAGAGAACCACAAATTCCATTTGGGGAAAAAAAGAGAAAAAAAAGTCATGCAGTTCTATTGTGCACACAGACAGCTCTTAAAGAGTCCAGATTTTATGTAGCCTGTTGATTTTTGTTCATGGTATTCAGCTCCAATAAATGGTTTGCAAAAAAAGAGACACAGGATAAATGTTTGATATCATTATTTAATCTCATTGGAATTGAAACTGGGAATCGAAAATAATCGGAATCGATAAGCAGAATCGGAATTAATCAAATTCAAACAATAGCCAACCCTAAAAGTGGGATTGTCAATATTTTTGTAAATTGGTATTCAGTTTAGAATGATAATTACAATCTACGGCAGCTTCTTGGAGACAGGCATGTGCTGTGACACAACTGACTGAAATCATGGAGGAAGAGCTAACAAACAAGCCAGAAGTATAGCTCTAGCTTGCTGATGGTTGCACTACCGTCTTTGCTAGGCATACCAGTTACAATATATATATATATATATATATCTGTCAGGTGAGGGTAGCAGGGAGAGGCGATGACTCTGAGTGAAAATGCTGTGTAGACTGCTTCAGCTAACTTTTGTACACCTGAGACTTTAGGTCAATTTGAACTCCTTTTGTGTGTGTCTGTGTACATCAGATATTCAACAGTGTTATCCTTTTAATTTTCTCACTTATTCTAAATAATTCATTATTTATGTGGCAACATTTGTACGGAGGTGGATGCCTTTTTTAGAACCATATTTTCTGGATGGTATACCTTTCAAAATGATTAGGTCATAGAGATGAGCCATTCATAATGGAATTATATTATTATATTATACACAAAAAATAAGAACTCAAACAGGGGCAATTCTTTTCTTTAAGTTTGGTAGCATTTCCGGCCTTGAACAATGTTATTTTACGTCGATGCCAGCCTAGCTTGCTTGTCGTTAAGCTTAATGGAGGGCTATTGCCTAAAGGTTAGGCTAGCTATATTGAAGTGTTTTAATAGTGGTTTAATTTCACAGCAGTGACAAACTGTGCCGACGCTGTCACAAATAAAGGCAGGTCCAGAAGTTGGGGATGCTGCTATAGGCATTTTATATGACTCAGGAGTATGAGTTGTCTCAGAGAGTGATTTGTTCATTGTCTTTGTGACCACACAGATAAAGCAGTTAATTTCCTTGCCTTTCGTCATGTGACAGCTGCATAGGCATATGTACTGGAAACAGAAATGTGATGTGACTTGTAGCCGCCCCCTTTAAGTTACCCAGCGAAGAAGCCTACTTCAACATGTTGAAAATAAGTTAAATATATATTGCAAAATAACCACAAAATTGCATTATTTAGTCATATTGGACTGGTAGTTATGTTAGCGCCTATCAAAAATAAAAAAATCTAAACTCTGTTTCATTTGTTGTGTGTGTGCGGGGCACTTTACAAGTTTGTAAACTTTTGAAAAGCATGTGACTGAGGCTGAGCTCTAATTGGCTTGTTTCAGATTGTCTCGGAGCACTGCGCCCCAGACCCTCCCACTTTTGATTTTAGTGAATCAGTATTGTTTTTATATATATTGGCCTCATGTGATTGGATATGAATATGATGATATAGTTATCCAATGGACATGTCTCTTTTCAAGTCTTTATGGAAGTATTATGGAAGTATATAAATAATATAGTGTGCCTTCTTCAATTTGTCATGTCTGACAACTTGACAAATATGTTGACAAATACGATTAAAATTAAGATAAAAAAAATAATGGTCTATGAGTATTTAGGCGATTAGACACACACACACACACACACACACACACACGCACATGCCCAGCCCTTTATCCATCTCTTGAGTTACTGGAGGAACTGGACTTCAGCTTTAAAAAACCTATGATATTGGGATTAAAATGTACTAGAAGCTTTCATTCAGTTTTGAATGCAACAATTATGTTTTGTGGAAAGTCGCTGAAACAGTTATTTTCAAGGTTTTTGTTTTCTTTTGTTTCTAGGTAGGCTCAGGATTCCAATATTGACTAGTACTTAGACAATTAAACTAATTCAAAATGTTCATTTTTCAGGTTTCTACCACTAGGTGTCAGAATTACGTTGGCTGTAAAAGTGATACTTCACCTTTAAGTGAGAAACACTTAAATGAATATTCATATTATATATAGCCTAATATAAGCATTAGCTAAGCAAACATGTTATTATTCCATCAAATTTGGATACAATTTGCTCTAAATTGTTACTTATCATTAAAATTAAGTTATATTAATTATTGCTTTAGGACCATTATATTGTCCTAAAACAAAAGTAAAAATACTGCTTTTAAACGACTTCATAGTAACTAAAATATGCAGCGCTTATGCAATACACAAGTGACGAGTGTCACCATGCATATTAAACATCTAGTTTGTTTGCAAACGTTTGACATTGCAGGGTTAAAAATAGCGCAGACGGAAGAAAAGACCTTGCGCGCGCATATAGTAGCATCACCAACAGTTATAATATGGTTACAAGTTAGAGGAAGTTCAAGGCTCGTCGAAATCAGGAAATGAGAGAGAGAGAGAGAGAGAGAGAGACAGAGAGGAAGTAAGGCTGATCTTGCGGTAGGCGTTATTGATTTCGATACAAAACGCTAACAGTAAACGTTCGTACGGTTTATTAGTCACGCGGAAATCAGACACTTTTTGACTTTCTCCAAATTCTCCTCCCACTGCCAGACTCATAGCTCGAAGGGGAAAAGTTGCGTACAATTTCCAACTGTTCCAGGCACAGGGGAAGTGAGCTCGGAGAAAAGGCGACAGGAATACAGGACATTGATTTACTGAGCTGCAGGGTCGCTGTCATAAAGCTCTCTCTGTAGTTATTTGGCCGCTGCTGGAGGACCGTCCGAGATGAGTGAGGAGAGACCCGAGGTTGAGCTCTTCGTGAAGGTGAGTTTCCCCGCAGGCTGCTGGAGGATCAAAGGCCATTATTCGTGACTTCACTCAGGACTAATGCAGCTTTAGCCAACGGAGTGCCTTCACATAATGTAATAAACCTATCATTGGTGATGTAATAAAATGTTTGTAATGTAATAATTGGCTCAAAACGTGATCAAATCGTGAGCTTGTAATGTAATAACGTTTTTTAAATTATGGCATTACCTTATGAAATCACCAAAAATGTTGTCATTTTGTGAAAAAAAATATATATATATAAATAGAAAACGGTGATCTAAATATAGTTTTAAACTCCATGTGAAAAATGCACCAGATTTAAATAGTCGTGCATTTATTATTTCTATTAGTATTTTTTATTGTTGTTGATAAGGTTATTAGTAGTAATAGTATTACAGTCAGGTCATGTCACCTTTATTTCTAAAGCACTTAAAATAACACAATACATACTGTTTCAAAGCAGATTTACCGTGATGAACAGGAAAGTAAGGTGTTGGGGCGCCACGTGCTGCCAGCACAGCTTCAGTGCTCCCCGAAACTCTACTGGAGGCATGCACCATTCTTCCTAAAGATATTCCTGTAGTTGGTGTTTTGATGATGGTAGCAGAGAGCGCTGTCTAACACCTCAGTCCAAAATCTCCCATATAGGTGTCCAACTGAGTTGAGATCTGCTCACTGCAAAGATCATAATATATCCTTCATGTTCATATGCATGTATAAAAAAGTGCATATGCAGTAAAAAGAGTTGCCAGAGAGTAACACAACTTATAGCAAAAGAAAAAAAATCCCCTTTTAACACCAATAATTTAAATAACTAAAATAATATTAATGAAACAAATAGCAGTTTCAACCAGCAACCAATGGAAAACAATAATACATCCACAAACTGAAAGATGCATCTATGGTACGCGTATCATATCGTATCGTCTCGTGTGAGCCTAAGCTGTTTCCACCACGGGAAGATGGAGAAACGAAGCAGTTTGTGAAGAACTTGTGTTAGGTTTACTACAGGAAGATTTGGCTGGTAGCTTGAAAAAATTAGTTCGAAAAAACAATAATTCAACAGCACATTACTAACATATGAATATGCAGAATATGCAGTTTTTTTATGGTTGCTATTTAAATGATTATATTATATTATATTTATTGTTGATTACATTTATTTTATTAATCCAGTGCATAAAACTTCAAATCTGTTTTGGGGCCATAGCAAATTAAAATGATGGAGCAGATCAAAACCACAAAATTTGTGCAATTTCTATTAAACACTTTCACTTCACAATGTAGCCTAATGTGCTCATAATTTTATGTTGAGAGAAATTTTTTCTATTGTAAATATTGTTCCACATATACACTATGTGCTGCTATTAGGTTATGAATCATTATTATTGTATGTTTGCAATTAACTGTGATTAAGTTGCTGTCATGTGTTTATAATGTAATAAGTGTTTCACAAAATAATCTATTACTTTATGTGAAAAACATTTTATTGTGAGCTCATATTACATAAATTCTCAATTAAACAAATTGAGAAAATTATTACATTATGAACATTTCATTGCATTAATAGCCTAATAGTTTATGCCTTGTTATTGTTAAGTGCTATAGAATGAGTTTTTTATTTTTTTAATTGTAAATAAGTAAATAAATCAAAGAGTCAGTTAAATAGATACATTTACGGTTGATTAATTGCTCGATTCCTTCATTTTTATGTCTTAATATGCAATATATTTTCAATGTAGTCAATCTACGAGCTCTTCATTATTCAGTTGACTGTTAAAGTCCCAATGAAGTGGCTTGATAAGAGCCGTTTTTTATGTAGCATTTATAAATAAAATGTGGAGGTTGTCGTAACAGTTTACAATGTTTGCTCTCCTCTATAGTGTTTTAAATACAATATTTACCAATGTATACCACAGCCAACAGTGCTGTTGTCACCCGATATCTGTAATTGTAACAGTTTGGTCAATAAGCATCGGAAGTGGGACTTGAGCAGTGCTGAGAATATGAAACAGACGGGCGTGACAATGGAGATAAGATCCAAATGCAAGCTTTATTAAACAGATTGTGATCAAGACAGGCTGGGTCGAACACCAGCAAACAACAGTATCCAAGGTAAGACAAAGAGTAATCCAAAAAACAGGCAATGGTCAGTAAAACAATCAGCAACAATCACAAAAACACAAAGGAAACAGTAGCACGGCAAGGCAAAAACAAGGCAAGGAAAACACAGAAAAAATGCTCAGTAACGTCCACTAACAGCTAAACAAGCCTTCGCAATGAGAGTGTGTTTGAGTGCGGTTGAAATAGTCCACTGACAGGAAACAGGTGAGTGTGTAATCAGTTCCTATGCTGAGGATTCTGGGCAATGAAGTCCGGGAGGAAAAAGTGATGGCGAGTGGGAGGAACAGCTGGGACCCGATTCATGACAGAATATCAGCGCCTGAGTTCCCTTTCTCAGTCTCCATTAGTTTGCTGTATTTGTTTAGCAGTCCTGTCTAATAAATCTGACGGGAAAACCCGGGTGCAAGTGTGAAAGCCCCCTAAATGAAAAAAACATGACCTTTAAACAAAATTTCACATCTTCAACCTTTTCAATCCAGTGCTCTTAATGCATTATGTTGCCTATTTGAGCATGAATGTTTGCACATTTTGTGATAGTTATGTAGCATGTAGAAGGATGAAATGCCCCAAATCCTACTAAACTGTCTGAACCTGCTGGATTATTTGCCTCTATCCATGCTTGCTCATGAAGGATTAGGATTTTTTATATACTTTATATACAACTGCCTCAGCAACTTAAACATGTGTTTCCCTTGTAATGTGGTTCATATCACCTTGTTACTTCAACTCGTCGAATTCTGAAAATTATCCTAAAACTCAACTTTTCTGGACTGTTTTAGGCATCAAAATCTTTAAAAAGCAATGCAGCTGATTAGCCAAAACATGAAGTGTGTTGTCTTTATACTGTTTTTCTTTTGAATCCATGTCAGAGTAAATGTGAAGAGCACTCTTCATGCTCGACGCAACTAATTATTCAGGCTGCAAACTCACATTCACAGTTTGGGTGCAGTGTGATCCCTTGCTGTGGCTGTTTGCTGTTCACAAAAAGTACTTTTTTTGTAATTCTGTTTAATCCTCTGTATGTGTGTAGGCAGGAAGCGATGGTCAGAGCATTGGGAACTGCCCGTTCTCTCAGCGGCTCTTCATGGTCCTGTGGCTGAAAGGCGTGACCTTTAATGTGACCACCGTGGACATGAAGAGGTGGGTGTTTCTGTGCATTCACAAACCTAACGCAGTTGCATAAATGTATAAATTCAAGTAAGCGAAACCTAGACTTTTACCATTTCAAACCAGTAGTGTGTTACATTATAAGCACTGTATTCCAAAACTTGGTGGTCCAATTAAAAAAAAGACATTTTCATTCACACAAGTTAAGTGCATTGCATTGTGGGATCTCCAACAGTGTGCTTTTAGCACATGCAAACTGCGCACCGTATGCATTCAGCATTTTGCACAAGTAGCACCTGGAAAACAAGTGGTGTGCTATTCCTCTTTCTCTGTTTTGTGAGTAGGAAACCAGATGTTCTTAAAGATCTGGCTCCTGGGGCTCAGCCTCCTTTCCTGCTGTACGGCACAGAGGTGAAGACGGACACCAACAAGATAGAAGAGTTCCTGGAGGAAATCCTCTGCCCTCCCAAGTAACTCTCTTCATTAACGCATGCTTTATTTCCATTCATTCTGTGGCTCCATGTCACTGCATTTGTGTTTGTATTCCATTCCTATATTTCACAACTGTAATGTTTACAATATCCACTTGTCCTCCTCCTCTTCATCCCTCTATCCGACACAACAGATACCCACGGCTGGCAGCTCACAATCCTGAATCAAACACCGCAGGTCTGGATGTGTTCTCAAAGTTCTCCGCCTACATTAAGAATTCAAACCCGCAGATGAATGACAGTGAGTGCAAGAGTGCTGCTAACTGTTTTCATTCTTTTAGATTTGTTAAAAAAATTGCTAAGTGGCCAGACCAGGACAAGCTTCACTACATTACTGGGCTTGTCCCATGTATGCAACAGGAAGTGAGTGTGCAAGACTGTCCAAGGTCTGAATAATGCCAAAGCTCAGTGCTCTTGATGCACCCTAAATCCGCACACATTTAATTGTGTTGTCTGTTTCATTGGTACTGCTGTCTCCTTGTTAAATACATAATTCAACATATAATACAAATATTCAGTCTTTTACTGCAGTAACACTGCAATCCTGCAGATTTAAAATGTGTATTTATTTAGTTCAGCTAAGACGTGACAACATAAGCTATTTAATATTCTATTGGTCACATATCTTCAAGTGATACAAATTCACAGCTCAGAGTTCACAAAATACTGGAAAACAGCTAAATTCGCATGAGCTTGCGTTTCCTGAATTCACATGCATACAATCAATGAAATGAAAAGTGGACCGGCCCTTGAGTGTGAGACAACAGAGAGAAGTAGAGAGAAACGGTTTTGTGATTGATTGTGTTCCATCACATCCCATTTTTTGTGTTTCATGTGGACACATTATTTTCGCTGGAACCTCCCATTTTTTGTGTTTCATGTGGACACATTGCTTTTCGCTGGAACCTTGTCACTTTTCACTTGGTTTAGGCCAAGACGAACGTTTGAACCGAAAATTTGGTGCGATAATTGGTTTCTTTTAAATGAACAGTTAATGTGTCTTTTCAAACCGTTTGCATACTTCCAATGCAACAATCTAATCTAATCTAATCTCTTTCCCATCGCACTGATAAGAGTCGACTTGGTGGCGCTCTCAAACACACTATTTGGCTAAGCAACCGTGAATAGCAGAGGTAGCATTTGGACCCGGCTCTCCGTAATCTTGTATTTGGTGTAGTTTAATAGACATCATAACATAACAAATTTAAAAAATCTAAATGGCTGTTTAAAAACATGCTTATCTTCATTTCTTCTCTGTGTCAGGCAGGTGTCAGAAATAGAAAGAAAAAAACACATATATCTGCATCCTATAAAGCAGATCGTATTGCCATCTAATGTTGGAGGGAACTGTATTTTCATTCAGCATGTCTGCCGTTTTTTCCACATTGGTCTGAACAGACGAACATCATGTGAATATCAGACTGGACAGTCGTGTTGGTGTGAATGACTGTGAATGACACCTGGCTCTGCCTATCAATGACACATTGAGAAAAAAAATGGTTTTATAGGCTTTTAAAAATAGGACAAGCCTTGACATTTCCTTAAACAGGAAATACGTCAACACAGGAACAGGAAATTGCGCTTGTCAAACCATTTTGTGGGTTTTTTATTTAAATTTTTTCAAATGAAGCTGTATGAACTGTTTGCTTGTGCAGATCTGGAGAAGGGTTTACTGAAGGCCCTGAAGAAGCTGGATGACTACCTGAGCTCTCCTCTGCCAGATGAGATCGATGAGAACAGCGCTGACGATGTCACTTCCTCCACCCGCCCCTTCCTGGATGGTCAACAGCTCACTCTGGCCGACTGCAACCTGCTGCCCAAGCTCCACATCGTCAAAGTGAGACAAACAGCCAACAGGCTGATGCTTGAGCAAGAGAGTTGACGAATGCAATGCTTAGCTTCTCTTTTCCCCGCTCTCAGGTGGTGTGTCTGAAGTTTCGAGGTTTCTCCATCCCTCGCTCGCTGACGTCTCTGTGGCGATACCTGGACGCGGCGTATGCCCGAGAGGAGTTCTCCTCCACCTGTCCCAGCGATGAGGAGATACACATGGCCTACTCCTCCGTCGTGAAGGCTCTCAAATAGAAGAAGGAGTTCTCTTTCCAGATTGTCCTCGTGCTTCAATTGGTTCCTGTATGTCTCGAGCACCTGAGGTTGTTTGCACTGGCAGATGTCTCGCTTTTCAACTAAACGTGGTCTTATAGTTCATATATTTTAAAAGCAGCTGAACTGCAGAGGTCAAAGGTCATTTCTGTTGCTATACACAGGCAGCCTGCAGTGATACATTACAAACTATGGTCAAATGTTTAACAGGCAGCAGTAGTGGTTGTTTTTCATTATTTTTGTTCAATGTTCGTGTGGACGAGTGCTTTTCTAGCAGTTACAAGCAGGATGTTGTTGCCTCATTCCTCTCATTACTGTCCCTCCCTCTCGCTGTGTCATTATCTAGAGTCTGTAACCGTAGCCTTTAATGACAGCTTTCACTCACGGCTGCTTTGGTCGCATACATTTCATAAACTGGTTTTCAAGCTACTCTTTATATTGCATTGATTGATATGTTGCAAAGTCATGGAGACATCTCCATAGGAATCCTGTGTGATGTTTCAGATCTTCTAAATCCATGCATTATGTGAGAAGAAAAAACTAAAATAAATGTTGTTATTCACTGAAAATCTTTTAAATCAGGAACTGGCCCCAAGTGACAGTCTCATCTCGTAGCTATATGATATGATGTATGTGCAAATTTGAGTCACTAGAATACTCTTCCATCTCTAAATATCACTGTCAACGTCCACTTTGAAAACACTCTTATTTATTGTTTGGGGAGAGTTTTGAAATATATGCACATTTGTTGTCTTCTGAAAAAGAGGAAATCAGTGATGTTTTAAGCTCTAGTCTGCCCTCTTTAAGTTGATTCAGCCTGTTTCTAAAATATTTTTATAAATGGTATAAATCATGCCTCGCCCCGTGCACTCCTGTGTTCACTTCCTCTTAACCACTTAATAGTCATTTCCAAATCTTACTCTGCACTCAAATGGACAACACAACATCAGTGCAAATATTGATTAGTGAGGATTTTATTGATTAGATGGATGTTACAACAAAGTCATTTTCTTCCTGCATTTCTAAAATTGTTATTCAGCAATACAGTTTATAATAAAGTTGAAATAAAAAAAAATGAAATGCTGAGTACTGAGTATTTTTCTTGATCCTTCATGTTTAGATATTTCAGGTTTAATATAACTTAAGATTTTAAAATAAATTGTTTAATTAAAGCACAACATATTTAAGATTATTTTAAGTCATAGAGTAAAACAGATTTAAAAACTTGAGAAACAAATCATGAAAAAAGGACAGAAAACATTGTGTTGTGCTCTATAGGAATGGAACAGCCTCTAGAACATGGCCTATTAATATGAAAAATATGCATTTATTTTTCTAGAATTATCAAAAATTACTGTCATTAGCGTTTGCAGCAACAACAAAAAAATAAGACAAAGCAAATTAGCTGTCAGATTTAGCAGCTGAGCGGGTTTAAACTCAGTTTAACTGTTTAGAAGAAGTTTCATTATTTTGAGCATTGAGTAACTACATGACTCATTCTCATGAGCTTTAATGCACTGTGTGTGTGTGTGTGTGTGTGTGTGTGTGTGTGTGTGTGTGTGTGTGTGTGTGTGTGTGTGTGTGTGTGTGTGTGTGTAGTTGCAGGCACTTCCTTTCAAGCATGGCGTCTGCAAGAGTGTGCGTAGATGGACTTATAGTTTCAGTCTTGTGTGCATTTAAAATTTGAGCTGATACATTGGTTGCAAACGGATGGTGTTGGTATGTCATGGTGTTCTTGAATCTCAGACTTTGCTGATAATGTAGTGAGCACCTCCGGTTCGATTAAGAGCTGCTCATCCCAGCTGGAGCAGGAGGGCCAGACCGCAGAGGCTCAGCAGTGCTCCGGTCCAGCGGGGGGAGCTAATGGGCGCAGCAGTGTTGCAGAGATCCGTGTCACAGCACTCATTCGTGTAGTTGAAGGAAACTCCTGCTGCGTGTTTCTCTCCTCTCAGGTCACACTGTGATGGCAGGGCACAGCTCCGCTCGTACAGGACGATGCACACTGACCCTGGACACACACAAGCATCACGTCTCAGTGCTGATGCAGGCCATCCCAATCAAGGGCCTGAGATCACAGTTTGCTATTCACTACAGTGTCAGCACCTGATAGTACTCATTCTACACCAACAAAATACTAAAGAAATAGTCCAATTGTGCATGTGAATTGAGCTTACTTTTTTATTACAATACTTATGACCTATTTTCAGATTTAGTTTGTCGCTTGGTTTTTATTCTGAATTTCACGCTTTGAAATGCATCTTTTCAGTGTTAATTGCCTGCATGTTGAATGACACACAGGTAATAAAGTAAAGTATTTTTTTCAGTCACTTTTTTTGAGACAAACTAAACTACTTTGTCCCTTGAGCATCACATAAGCCTCTGTGAAGTTTCTAGTAAGACAAGTTTATGTAAACAGATACAACGTCCAGAAGTACCAGGATTACAGGTCTTTTGCTAATCCATTGGAAAACAAAGTTTCCAGGCCGTTGCGATATGTGCTTAGATATTCAGGTGTTTCATTTGAGGCAGTTATTATGAAGTAAACCAGGTATATTCACATTACAGTCAACAGCACATGGGAAAAGAATATCTGTGTCATTATAGTTGAACAAGCAACAGCATGCTGCATGCTGGTCTATTATTGTGCCATCAACAGACACAGGCTTTCCTGCCACACACATGATGAGAAATAAATCAACTGTGGTTGATTATTTTACATATTTTTCAGATCATCTATTTCATATGGCTAGAATGACAATAAAGTCACAATACAGTAGTCAACCTTTGAAGTGGATCAAAACCTTTCATCAAAGTTTTCCTAAAACCTAAAACCAAAATGCATTCTTGTCTTAGCACAACTTTGATGAACTTTTTTGATCCACTGCAAATGTTGACTACTGTATGTACGGACATTGTTAATAGTCAAGCGCCCGACTTGCAAAACTAAATGTATTACTCAGTGTTAAATCAGGTTCTGCAGAATCAGGTCCAGACAGCTTATTAGGGAACACCCTGTTACTCACATGTGCAGAACTTGCCTTAAAAACATGAAAGTCCTCTAATTCATACTCTGAAAAAACCTTCACTACTGCTTTCCTACAACCTTCATCACACATAAACACACGTCTGGTTTATTATCCTTGTGGGGACTCTCCATAGGCGTAATGGTTTTTATACTGTACAAACTGTATTTTCTATCATCCTACACCTAAACCTACCCTCACAGAAACATTTTTACGTTTTCATTCTCAAAAAAAAAAAAATCATTCTGTATGATTTATAAACTTGTTTACCCATGGGGACCTAAATTTAGTGACACAAGTCCCCATGAGTTGGTGTGTATTCAGGTTTAAGTCCCCACCGGGATAGAAAACCTCTACACAAGATGTATCTTGTGTGTGTGATGGCGTGGGAAAGTAAACTAAACCAGTATCACACATTCCCACAGACTGTGCTGATTCATTCTTTTGTTCCATTTGTTAATCAGCCAGTACAATAGTACAGTGACTCTCTGTGCAGTGTTTGGTTCAGTTGACCTTTTGCTCCTACAGCTGTGCTGGCAAGACATCTCTGGCCCACCGGACATTCCTGGGGGAACTTCACACAGTCCAGCGGAGAGATGGCTGGAAACATGCATGTGTAGCATGTCAAGGACAACGCTGCAAGATAGAGCAAGGATGGTCAGTGAATGTCTCAGAATCAGCATCTGTTGCTGGTTACATAAAATGCTTAGACCAGTCTTGCACGCAATTTTTTTTCTTTAAGACTGGTCAGAATTTAAGTTGGTTACCGTCTAATCTGAATCCGAAAAATAAGACTCATTTACCCCTTGGTGAACTGCTAGCAGGTCAGACTACTTCTTAAGACACAGTCTTAACATAGAGACTAAGGGCCAGATTTACTAAACTGGGCAAATTAGTGTGAGAGCGCAATTCCAATTTCCACGATGGGAGTGGGACAATGTGCAAATTAAAGAACACAGATGCACCACCTAATTTCCATAATGACCAAAGCAGTCTACCAAGAGCAGCGCAAATTAGCTTAAGGACATGTGCTTCCTCTAGAATTCCAAATGAATTAATAGGAGTGGAAAAATTCTCTCTCTTCTACCATGCGCTCTCTGTTCTTTGCGGAGCCTCCTCCTGGCAGCATCAATAGCAGCCATGTCAAGCGAAAATGGGTTGAGACTAACGCAAACCGTAGTAAATCTTGTGGCATGATTAATTTAAATACTCTCCTCCCATAAACATAACGTCGCAAAGGGAAATTCCTACAAATGCATATGCAATAAGGTCAGCGGCAAACATAACCATTCACTCCTTTTCATCGCTAATTTTTCACTGTGCATCTTTAGAAAATATTGACAGTAATTTTTTTATCGCCAGATTTTGGCTGTTTGTAAATCTGTCCCTAAGTTTATGCAACTGGGCCCTGGTGGCAGAGCTGTGCTGCAGTGGATTGTGTGTCCCGTTGACACATGGGGAGCAGGGTTTGAGTCAGACCTAGGTCATGTACTGATCCCATTCACCCTTCCTCACCCATGCTTTTGTAATATCCTCATGACTCGAACCCGGGTAGCCAGCATGGGGTGCGGCCGCACTAACAAGGAGGCTAAAGACTGCACCGTCAGTCACTAGTGCATCTCTTGAGATCAGGGGAGTGAGGTTTACCTGCACAGCTCTTACCAGCAGGCTTTCGTGTTTACACCTTTTTTAACTAAAATCAAAGGTTTCTCCTGACACAGAATTGAGAGCCAAAGTAGATGAGACCTGGGGTCATTTGTAGCTTTAAAAAAGTCAAAATTCTTCTAGAGGACACTAGATTTAATCTTAACGTCTGAATAGCCACATGCAATCAAGGTATTGAAATCTTTGGCAATTGTCATGGGATAGAGCTGTGCTTGATTCATTCCGAGCATGTGAACTAGAAAGATACTGATGAATTTAGGAATATATCCAAATCTTAGTCTGTATTCTCACTCAAAAGACCCTGAATGGCCAAAACTCAAAGTGGTGCTTTATATACTTAGAAAACAGCTCATGCTTTTTCTTTAAGAGTCAAGTCAAGTCAAGTTGAGCTTTATTGTCATTCCGTTACATGTGGGGACATACAGTGTCTCGCAGGACCACGGTGCTACATAAATTAACATAAATATAAACATACAACACTATATGTAAGAACATTTTTAAACCTACATAGCTAATTAGAAAACAGCTCCAGCTCAAAGCAAATCACTGCTGAGATCTTACCTACATTCAGCACTACACCAGCCCAGCATATTATCTTTAGCAGTGTGACAGAAACATCATCAGTATCTCAAGTTTCTTTGGTTGAATGATAATAATCTCTGGTTTTAGATGCATCCTACCTGCTAAAGGCAGACAGCCGGTGAGGATGAGAAAGAATTCTTTAGATTTCATCATGATGGTGCGTCTCCCTCTGATCACCTTTGGCTACAAAAAAACCCAGGAGAGTCGACCTTTCCTGTTCTTCTAGATCAAACTGAGCAGTTTGCCTTTCCAGATTCCAGGCATGTAATATTGAGTATTATGGAGTCAGCAAGTAATCTAAACAGATACCACAATACAACTCCTACAGCTTTTGGTCTGCTGTTGTCTAGAACTGAAAACACAATGCGATTGTGGTGGGCTTCGACTAGCTTGGACTCCACCCTGGTGGTTTAATTTGATTTAGTGGTGATCACTTAAGAACTGAACTCGAGTCAGGCCATAATTTAAAGCCAAATTCACACTGCACCGACAGACACAGATCCAACAAGACCCCATAAACACAGATTCAACAATCTGTGAAAGCAAGCGCTGACAGGAGTAACACACTGATCAGACAAACCCAGCAAGCGGCTGCATCTGTCGGTGAAGTGTGAATGGCCTTTAGAAAACAAAGAACATCTGACTTTTTAAGAATAATATATATTATTCAAATAATATATTTTCATAATCAGGTGCCACCACTATTAAAATGTGTGTGTGTGTGTGTGTGTGTGTGTGTGTGTGTGTGTGTGTGTGTGTGTGTGTGTGTGTGAGCGCGTGCGTGCGTGCGTGAGTGAGTGAGTGAGTGAGTGAGTGAGTGAGTGAGTGAGTGAGTGAGTGTGTGTGTGTTTGTTTGCACATATAACAGATCTGGTCTTTCTTCTTTTCTCTGCATACAGCAACGTTGAAATATGCACAGCCTGTTTGTTCCAAATTACAATGACAGGAGTAACACACTGATCAGACAAACCCAGCAAGCGGCTGCATCTGTCGGTGAAGTGTGAATGGCCTTTAGAAAACAAAGAACATCTGACTTTTTAAGAATAATATATATTATTCAAATAATATATTTTCATAATCAGGTGCCACCACTATTAAAATGTGTGTGTGTGTGTGTGTGTGTGTGTGTGTGTGTGTGTGTGTGTGTGTGTGTGTGTGTGTGAAAGTAGATGAGACCTGGGGTCATTTGTAGCTTTAAAAAAGTCCAAATTCTTCTAGAGGACACTAGATTTAATCTTAACGTCTGAATAGCCACATGCAATCAAGGTATTGAAATCTTTGGCAATTGTCATGGGATAGTTGAAATATGCACAGCCTGTTTGTTCCAAATTACAAGCATGCAGAGCAGCAGGGAAATCAAATGACAGCAATCTTGTGACACAAGCGTGACACACAGTCAGGATAAACGGTTTACTAGTGATTATGCCAAAGACACACACAAACACACACTAATGCAAATCTCAGACAAGATATTTTAGACTCGTGTGTTTTCCACCGCTACTGGCCTGACACTGCTCAGTCACCAACTGAATCCTGCACATACATGTGGAGCCAAAGAGGACAGGAATGTGTCAGTAACGGGAGGCTGTTTGCTGGTTTTGTTTGAGCAATGAGGGATGGACAGATGGTCTGTTCTTTAATCCTGTCTGTCCTCTGCTAGTCTCTGTCTCTCTCTTTGTCTCGATCTGTTGCTCCACTCCCCTGGAGTCATGATTGTGTAATTTTGAGCTGTTTCGTATGTCAGTGGCCTCGTGCCTATGGCCTAATCACAGCCACGCTGCTATACGGTTGTTTGTTAGGTCTGACGTCATGCGTCACAGTTCCCGGGTCCAAACGCTGCTTCAGAAACTAACAAACTAGAAACAGTGCTAATATACACTCACTGATGCTTAGATTCATTTTTAATGAATTCTTAAAAAACTGGTGTCCAGAACACTGTGACTCTGGTGAACGTAGTGTACACAGTACGTTTTTGCTTAGCGTAAAGTGTGTTATAAATCACTAGTGCTCATGAACAGCTGTTGAGATGGCATTATTCGATACGTCACAGATTCAGACCAACAGCACGAGTCTTAGCAGTCCGATAAACAAGAGGTTAGTGATGGGAGAAACAAACTTCGCAAAATGATTCAGTTATTTGAAGCACTCGAAATGCCAGAAGCTGAACAAAACCCAGCTCAAACATGCATTAAAAAAATTACAAACCAATTGCAAATGTTTTATTGAAAGTGGAAGTATTAAATATGATTCACAAGTTCAAGCTCTTTAAAGCAAGGTGAATTCTGAATGTTTTTAGTGTTGTTCCTCTGTGTCATTGTCATTGTAGCTGTGGTGTGGACTACCGATCAGCCGATGAGTTCATTTAACTGGGTTAAAAATGAGAGACATTCAAAATGTGATTTGCTGGAGAGGCTCAGAGATTAAAAACCCCTGCTTAACTGAATGTTCTTTTGAAATAAGGTGAGACACAGTGAAGGGCTAAGGTTTAATCAGACTATAGGATTTGGTTTACTTCACAGCCATGAACCGAGTTTTTCTATTTGTTGCTGCTTGTCAGTGGCAGCTAATATTACAGGGTTAATGTTCTCATTTAAGAGAGCTTTTTATTGTGCATAAATTTGGACACACCTGTAAGAGCATGAGAGTCAGCAACATTTTTGGTCAGTTTTTCAGGGCGAGTAAGACTGGAATTTTGAAATGTGTTATCTGCTAAAAGCTTTCTTTGTCAATTTAGCTGTACACCTACACAGGAACTAAAAGCCACAGAAACCATATATACATTTCATGGGGTCTGTAAACTTTTACATTTGTTCTCCCCATTCTGAAAAACCACCCATTTCACACAGGATCCAAGTGTAAACCAGTTCTTTATGTGTAAGGACTGATGATGCACAACTAATGCATCATAATGCACAATGAGTGAGGACAGTTTTTACACGTTTTACAAGTTTTGTGTATTTAAGACCCCCAGAGTGTCCCATTAATTGCCTAGACTGTGGCGACCCATCTAATTTGTCCCGTCACAGTTTCATAATAAACCAAACTTGTTTTTGGAACTTCTTATAACATGAAAGGTCTCTAACATTGTTTTTGCGATGTTGCTTTAGCAAAGCAACTGCCGGTCAAAATCACAATTAAATGAACTTTTAAAGAAAATAAAAAAGTCAAATTCACAAAATGGCTTAGTACCAAAAGAGGGTAACAATGCTACATTTATTCTGTTACATTTGTCTAAAACACTTTTTTGGAAAACATGTAGATTTAGATTTTACTCTTCTAATGACAAAAATGTACTCTAGCTTTGTAACGCTGGGTGATCTATTTTAATGCAATAAGTGTTAATAAATGCATTGTTTATCCCAAGGGTGTTGTTTGACTTTACTGGTGCATGAGAGATGCTCCATTCGTTTTTTTTTTTTACATCTGTTCATCTGATATGTGCTTTATTGACTTCACCATCGTCATCTTGTTTGCTCTGAACCAGATCCAAAGTACTTGTGTCCTTCAGTTTTTGCAGAATCACATTACTTCACTGTCATTAGACACAGAGCAAATCAAAATAATCAAATACATTTAATAAAGCTGACAGACAGTGCAAACAAATAGCCAAAGTGAGGTAAAGCAATATGTACACTTGCAGATCCACTATACACTGTACAGTGTACAGCAGGGGTGTCCAATTCTGCTCCTGGAGGGCCACTGTCTAACAGAGTTTAGCTCATACACCAATAAAACACACCTTAACCAGCAAACCAAGGTCTTACTAAGCATACTAGAAACTTCCAGGCAGGTGTGTTGAGGCAAGTTGGAGCTAAACTCTGCAGACAGTGGCCCTCCAGGACTGATTTTGGACAACCCTGCTGTACACCATATATTTAAAATGCACCTGTTTCTTCAAACTCAACTGCATTTAAAATAAAACTAAACTATTTTCATTATTATTATTATTATTTAAATTGCTTGTTTCCTTAGGAGAAAATGCCTTCTCAAAAAATTGGACGACAAAATAATCCATAGTACAAAAATAAATAAACAGAAATATTACATCAAAAAGTGTATAAAGCACTTCTGAAGCAATAGCAGAGGGTAAAGTTACAGAAAA
Organism: Sinocyclocheilus maitianheensis; assembly: GCA_018148995.1. Taxonomy (NCBI): domain Eukaryota; kingdom Metazoa; phylum Chordata; class Actinopteri; order Cypriniformes; family Cyprinidae; genus Sinocyclocheilus; species Sinocyclocheilus maitianheensis. The sequence goes on along the minus strand of JADLZM010037975.1, from coordinate 139,046 downwards.
ATACAGTACAAAGACTGGAGAAATGTATTTTTTGTACTCATTTTCCTGTTATTTTCATGAGCTACTGAGACAGTGATACAAATTTACCAGTTGATCGTGATTGATGAGTTGGCGACTACTGCACTTAAGCATGCGGTGGGTTTGGAGGGGGGTAATAGAGGATGAATGGGGGAAAGTCATGTGAGAGGAGGCAATGCCTCCATCGTGGTATGGCTGGATATGACTGGACATGATTGGTTATGATTGGTTCATGCAATAAATTGATGACTGATGATCCAAAAATAAGTTTACTATTAAAAAGAATAGCTGACCATCAGTTCACAAATAAAACATTTTGTTTAAATTGTTACTGCCTTGAGTTATTATTTTTGAATAAATGTTGAAAAAAATGATGAGATTTATACTTTTTTTAATAAACAGAACATTAAGTACATTGTTAAAGGGGTCATATGATGTTGCTAAAAAGAACATTATTTTGTGTATTTGGTGTAATGAAATGTGTTTATGCGGTTTAAGGTTCAAAAAACACATTATTTTCCACATACTGTACATTATTGTTTCTCCTCTATGCCCCGCCTTTCT
>JADLZM010037975.1:118163-138126 GCA_018148995.1 Sinocyclocheilus maitianheensis | reverse complement strand
ATGCCGTCTCCGAGCGCTATGAGACAATAACTATAAAACATGTTATAAACGAGGCATTTGTTGCATCCAGTCGGGACATAATTACAACATATAATGACTTATACAGTCTTTTTACAAGTTGCGTTGCATCGCACCACGTAAACATAAAACCATGTCTGCATTTGTGATCGGAGAAATGAAAAACAACAAGCACTACTCTACACTGCTCAAAACTCGCATTTGAATCATCAGTGGCAAATTCTTTATATATATAAAAAAAATACTACAGTGAGAATAAAAGTTACGCCTTCTTTCTTTGTGATATTTTAGGTTTTAGGTAGGCGTGGACAAGTCTTAACTTTTATAAAGAATATCTATTTGAGACTTTAGTCTTTGCAACTTTACAGATCTTATTTATGCACCAAGAGCTTGTAACACTCCAAAGAGAAAGGAAAAATTTAAATCGCATCATATGACCCCTTTAATGTGTTTGTTTGTTTGTTTGTTTGTTTGTGTGTGTGTGAGTGAATGTGTTTGTGTGTGTGTGTAAGTAACATTTAACCGGGAAAATGTGACACCATTAAGGGTGTAAGTAACATTTAACCAGGAAAATGTGACACCATTAAGGGTAACTGGGACATGAATTTACATTTGATTCATATATATATATATATATGTATATATATATTAAATACATAGAAAAATGTGAGGACGTTGCCTCTTCTTTTCAGAACACCACTGCACACCACTAAAGTCCAGATACAAGTCAATGCAGAGCAAAAAACATTTTTATTCTGTTCAGTTTTGTCATTGAAAAAGGTATGGCCTGCTAATTTTACTCTTAAAATGCAACAGACTGATGCATTTAACTTAAAATAAAAATAAAAAAACATTACATAGTAGTAGCATGACCCCAATCCTGGCATCCCACCACAGTCTCATTAAATCCTGTTGGAAACACTGACCCCAAAACAGCAAAACAACACATCTATGGCATGTACATTTCACAAGTAATCCGCTGTTTGATGAGACAGAGGACACAGCTCAACCTGACCTACATATTAAAGGAGTGGATTAGAGAACAGCTGCAGATAACAACACAAGCTAGGGCTGGTTAACTGTGTCACAGCTCAAAATTCACTGAATACTCGTTATTTAGAGCGAACAAGAACAGAGGACTGCTGCTTCCTTACTGTTTGAGTTTCCAGTCTAGCCACAGGGCGGAGAGGGAGGCAACAGAGGGAGAGACGGGGGTGTGGCACTGGAAACTACAGGACGAGGACGGGTAAGTGGAAAATCCTGAAAGATGGTCGGGAGGGGTTTTCATGCGGATCAGAGTTTGGCCAATTTCAAGCAGCGCTGTCTCACTTTGGCTCAGAGGTAGGCTAAAACTATGAAATGTAGGAAAGACTCCCCTGGTTATATCAGGTCTGAGTTCCGCTGTTTAAGTCATGATGAGTAAATCCTCAATATGGCTCATGGTCGCGCAGGAGAAAAGGGATTCGGGTTTCGGCCAGGATGGCTGGACTGAGGGGGAAGGGGGAGAGCAGAGGTTATGAGTAACGTTAGAGAGTAACGGGTCAGTCACAACACTCCGAACTAGCGTGCTTCATCTGTCACACGGTAGGATTTTTGTTTCACGATTGGTCGTATTTCAACAGGGCGTCAACTTTGGCAGCCGAGACACCTTTGGACAACTGTTGAACCGCTTTAGTGCATCATTCAGCGGCGACTTTAGAGAAACATTTCTTCGAATCTCCTCGGGAAAGTCAACTAAAGTGGAATGAAGTCGTGATTTATTCATGTTTGCACCACTGGGTTTGTGTGCTGCATGTTTGTAAAGACCGAAGTCGGCAGTGTGTAAATGTTTTCCGAACACAAATATCCATAAGCAGATGATATTATGTTCGTAACCGGTATCATTATCTGTGTTTGGAAGCTAGCAGTGGTATATCTTGATATCTTGTAAGACTACACTTGCAGAGTCAGCAGTTCAGTTTAACTGAAAGGAGAAGCGTTTTGTTTTTCCTGAACAATGTGGATACAGTTGTTTCCTTGTCTGCGGTAACTTTTCTAGGATTTGCAAATGATTTTAAAATACAGATCATGTCCAAAAATGTATTGTATAATGTAGAAATTTCTTAACGAATGGATGATTTGAAAGAATACCATGGTACTACTCTGGATACATGCTAGTAACCAAAGTAATGTATGATACATTTTGTTAGGATATATCAGGGGTCTCCAAACTCGCTCCTGGAGGGCCGTGTCCTGCAGAGTTCAGCTCCAAATCAACACACCTGCCTGCAAGTGTCTAGTATGCCTAGTAAGAGCTTGATTAGCTGCTTCAGCTGTGTTTAGTTAGGGTTAGAGCTGAACTCTGCAGGACAGTGGCCCTCCTGGACACCCCTGGGACATTCACACAAGTAATATAATTTAGGACACACATATACATACAGTAGCCTATATACTATTATTACATGCACAACATTTACTCATTATATTACGTTATAATATACTCATTGTATATGCATAACATTTATGCATAACTAAGTTCAAAGCATTTGAAAACAGATAACGTGTTTTATCCACTGACAAAGCTGTTAAACATTATTATGTAACCAATACAAGGTAGGAAAAAAAAACATTTCAATTATTTGTTCAGTTCACTCATGCCATGGAGACCCCTGTCTTATGCACATGAATGGTTTAAAGCTGCTTCTCACTTGATAAACAGTAACGGGACACTAATGTGATGTGGAATGAAACACTCTGACAACTGAAATCAGTAGATGTTTGAGTCAACTTTAAAGTCCAGGTGCAAAGACATTATTTATTCAGTTTGGTCACTGAGTCTGAGCTCTTAATTTAGCTCTCAAGAAAGTGCACCAGGTTGATTCATTTCACTTTGGATCCTAGAGGTTCCAAATATTCACATAAATAGTTGGTTTGGTCTATAAGCTCTTCACGATATGAAGTTCTCTCTCAGTTTATTCTCTCTGTCTCAGGCAGTATTAAAGGGACAAACACACTCCTGGAGGTTTCTGCCCAGGGGATCCGGGGACGTCAAGAAGTTGCTGTTGCTAGAGGCTTGCAGTCACTTCCACTCCAAGACTGTCCTGCATAGACTTAAAACTTACTCAGTTTATGAATCGGAGTCCCTCACACACACAGTCAAGCCTATATACAAACATTCAACAGACACCTGTCATACACGCATACCATTCATACATACGCCGTCATGGCCAATATTTATCCATACGGCTGCTTCACGCATGCTGTGGTCAGAGGTATCCCAGAATCCTTTGGGAAGTTGGCGGAGGGCGGAGAAGGGTTTCAGACGGACCTCGCCAAGGCCCAGCGTCAGATGGGGGTGCTGACAGGCGCGCTGAGGCAGAAGTTGGGGCTGCAGTTGATAGAAATCCCAGCAGTCTCCGAGCTGCCGGAGAGCTGGAGGATCGAAGACGTGGCTGTGATCCAAGGTGACACGGCGCTCATCACACGACCCCTCAAACAGCAGAGACGCGATGAGGTAAGCGGCACACGCAGGGCTGTAGGAGATGCAGACGTTACTGGGGCTCAGCAGTGTGTTTTCTCCAGGCGGAGGCGGTGAGGCGCGTCCTGAGCGAGCTGAAGCTGACGGTGCTGGAGATGGGCGACGAGGAGGGCGGGTCTGCTGGAGCCACTCTAGAAGGAAGTGATGTCCTCTTCACTGGAAAAGAGTTCTTCGTAGGCATTTCGAAACACACCAATCACCGTGGGGCAGAAGTTTTGGCTGACACCTTCAAGGTGAGCGCTGTGATTCGGTCGGATTGGATCTGTTAGCACCGGCTGATTAGAATGCCGTGAATCATCGTGCACTTTATACATTGTAGATGACAAATATTTTTAAATAATGAATTTCATTGCTTTAATGCTTTGAACTGAATCCTTGCTGTTTGGTCAGATGATCACAAGGTGCCTCTCTTTTTTGGTAACACTTTATTTCGATAGTCCCCTTTAGACGTTCTCCTAACCTTAAGAATGTCAACTAGCAGTCATTCGAGTATTAGTACACTGTCTGCATAGTATCTGCTAACACTTTTATTTGGATGGTGCCCCAACAGACTATAAGTAAGTTTGCAAGTATTTGTAAACATATTCTACTATTCTACCCTAACATAACGGTCTAGTAATACTCTAATGAGAGTCTGTTGACATGTAGTTACTTGTAGTTAGTAGAATGTCTAAAGTGGATTATCGAATCACTGTAAAAGCTTTGCCTGTGTAAAAAAAAAAAACAGCATTGCAGTGCTTGTGACTGGTGAGTGGTTGCTTAAACACTGAAGAGACCGGCCTCATTCATAGCATGGGCATCCTAATATTTAATACTCAGGGTTTGCCTTGGGAAGTATTACTAATAACTGGAAATTACTAGGAAAAGGCAAATAACAAATGTCTGTGTGTGTTCAGGACTTTGCAGTGTCCACTGTGCCGGTGTGTGGAGGCTCTCGTCTGAAGAACATCTGCTCCATGGGTGGCCCTGATACCATCATCATCAGCAGCAGTGACGGGGCCAAGAAAACACTCAGAGTGAGTGTGTGCTGCGTGACATAATCGCTTCATACACGTACATAGATGTATGCAGTCACATTATCAACAAGTACGTCATCAGCTGTGTGTGTGTGTTTTTTGTTTTCGCTCCAGGTGATGGAGCAGCTGACTGACCATCACTATGAGATCTTGTCTGTACCCGAGGATGTCGCTGCTAACTGCATTTACATCAGAGGTCCTGCTAAAGTGGACTTCCTCCTGCACCCCACAGTGGAGGAGTGTCCCAACAGTATTCCTGTGAGTAACAGAGGATGCTCAGTAAAAGCAGTCACATCACAGAGAGTAATCAACAACACAAGCCAGTTTTGCTTGTATCATTACAGGTTTGTGTCAAGTTGAGCTTTTGTCATCGGTGGAAAACCATTCTTATAAATCAGTGGTTCTCAAACTTTTTACACCAAGTACCACCATAATGACCAACATTAAAATACAGTAATGTAGTAGGTCTTACTACTCAGCTACAGCTATGCACAGTAAAAAAAAAAACGAGGCAGTTTTATTCCTAATAAGAATATTTATTATTGTCAGCCACTTTTTAAGTACAGTTGTAAGTACAGTTTGACCATTAACACCAGGGTGCGAATTACGGGCGGTCTGACCCCCCTAAATAAGGCTTTAACACCCCTGATGGAAGTCAAAACTTTTAAGATTTACTTGTAAATATTAAAATGCATTTCTATAGCCCTAACTGATTTAAAAAATATAATTTTGGCAGCTCCTGAAATGGGTCGTATTGACATTACCTGAGCGGTTGAAGAATACGCTACAGCGCTCATTCAAAGACGTGCATTCATTGCTTGGACGGAGCAAGAACACCTGAAATGCATGTGTAGATTCAGTCGAGTGATAAAGTTTACCCTCTTCAACTTAATGCTGCTGAACTGAATTTTAAGGAGCAAACTATTTGCTAAAATAACCATAACATTAACAGCACCGCTGGCTGAAATACAAGCGCACGGTTCTGTCAGTCAGATGCTCGTGAAAGCTGCATGTGTTACTATATCAAACACTGTGCTTTCTTTCAGAATCATCATTGGCTGGTAGAAGAACAAAAATAGGTTACATAACAGTTTTTACCTAAAAATGAAGATAAGGTAAAAGTGAATAATTACATTTTAGACACATTGTCAGTAATTTCACTAATGAAAATAAACCCCTAGGAGAACTGTTGTGCGTCTCAGATCAACACACAGCGGTGTTTCATTAATGAATCCACGTTTTTAAACGAATCGAGTGAATCAATGATTCAGTGGACCATTATAAAGGCAGTCACTTGCTTCGTTTCTGAATGAATCAGCTGTTTGAACGAATCGACTGAATGAATGAATGATTGAATGACTCACTTAAGACAGGGATTTGCTGCCATCTACTGGCGCTTTTAGTTTTATATTCAGAGAAGCGTTTCTTTTTCAAATAATTTCTTATCACTATTTATTTGTATTTTTTATGTTGAATTAATACATTTCTTTCTAAAGCTATGTATATTTCAGCTACCTTTTTGTAATTGTCTATTCAGTGTTTTTTTTCTAAATTAACACAATGATAACTATAATCTTTAATAATAACTTTATCTTTAATCGACACATGATGTAGGCTACGTGTTAATTAATCTCATTAATTTGAGATTCATTTGATTAATTAATCAGCACATTATGTAATTACATTTTTTTTAAATAATCACTTGACAGCCCTATTTAAAACATAAATGGGTTTGAACGGTCAACTTGACGTCATTCACCATAACAGTAACATAAGTTACCAATGTTTCAAAACTTGTAAACTTGTAATATTGATTTAATACATTTAAAAACACAAAGCAACCCATTCTCACCTGTGAAAGGTTAGCCCGTTTCTACGGGGATTTAAATCCCGGCAGTTTTTACAACCATCAGCTTTGCGGGATTGTGGCATCTTCGAATATTCATTGATTATTATGGTGAATGACTAATTTATTTTGAACTTATTTTATGTATTAGAGAAATCATTGGCGAGCCACCCAAACCACTGCTCAGCCAAATACAGCAAAATCTAACATATCGAAATCCTCTGACATTTTTCAGCGAGAATGAAAGGTGTTATTATTGTAATATTATGCACTGTAATAATTTCTCACCGATGAATGAGACATGAGGTAATCTGACAGCTTTGCACTCAACCCTCCACCTGCGCCATCTCATCTCATCGTGTCGCTGTTTGTTTAGCCTCCGGTCTGCTTGTGCGCGCTCATGTGTTTTGGAGGAGGCGTGGCTTTGGAGAGTAATTATGCAGGGAGGGTGGGACCTTTAAATGTAGTCTTCCATTGAACTAAAGCTTTATAAACGCTTTTCATTACAGTTTTGAGAAAATGTTTGGTTGCTTTTTCAAGTGCAAACCAAACAAGCTATTCTGATCATATATTTCTTTCATCAAAAATCACAGCCTTTGCAATTTCATAGTTGCATTAAAACAAATTACGATTTTGGTTTTATTTCGATAAGCTGTGCAGCCCTACTATCATCAGGGGTCCTCAGGTGTAGATCTGATATAGATAGAAAAACAACGGTAACACTTTAAACATTCTGCTGACTATCAGTAACTCTGCAACTCCATGTCAGCTAGCTGTCATAGACTGTCTGCTTCATGTCTGCTAACACTTTATTTTGATGGACGATCAGCTGACTATAAGTAACTTTGCAAGTACATGTCAACTTATTCTACTAACAGTAACCCTAACCTACTGTAAGAGTCTACTTATACTGTAATGAGAGTTAGCTGTATTTGCAAAGTTACTTATAGTTTGTGGAATGTCTATTGGCTTGTCTTTCCTGTTAAACTAGATGCTAGTGTCAGGTAAAATTTGAGTAAATAAAAATCCACTTTGGCTGGTAGTTGTGTCTGCTTGCAGGTAATAGAAGAAACAGATTAAACTAAAGAAAGCTGCTTTTCTCATGGCTGATTATATGATAGGATGGCAGAAGCTGTGTTTGTTATATTTGCTGCTTCTCTGTTTCAGGCTTTCCAGCGTTTGACAGACTACACCCTGCTGCCCACCGCCTGCAGCGAAGCCTCCAGACTCGGGGCGGCGCTGTCCTCCCTTTGCCTACTCATCAACAAGAAACCCAACTATTGAGACACTCATGTACAATCATTGCATAATCATATTTACTTTGTTTTCTTATGCATTCACTTCAGTCTGAGGTTTTAGGGGCAGAAATGGCCCAGTTAGAACTGGTTTGCTGTTGTCTGCAACTATCCATATGTTTCTCTTATGCTTTAATTCCCAAGCTCAACTGCAGGTTTGTTTGGATTTTCAGAATGGACACACATTATGAGAGTAAATTAATAAATGGCCTTGAAATAAACAACCTTCTCTCACAGTGAAACTGAGGGGTTAAAGTGATGGTTCACCCCAAAAATAAATTATTTTGCTCTTTACTCCTGGGTTTTTTTTTTTTGTTCAAATTCAGGGCTTCTCCATTCTGGACCTCAAGCTCCAGCCTTGACCAAACTTGCCAGCCTCTAACTTTTTTAGCAGTCCTGAAGACTTCGATCAGCTTGTTCGTGTGTGCTTGATCAGGGTTGTGGACCTTGAGGGCCAGAGCTGAGAACCCCTGCTCAAATGACTTACAAGATGTGTAGTTTCATGGCTTCTGTAGGTTTATTATTCAATGATTTACTATATTTTCCGCCCAATTAAGATGGGCATGTTAGTGAATAAATCAGATTATATAGATATCTGTAGTGTGGCACAAGCACAAAACCAGTTTATTTCTCATGAAGGTGTCCGGGAAGAGATGGGTTTTGGTCATTGATTTTTACTGTGCTTATCTAACCCTAATCAAAGCCCACATATTAACTTGTGAGAACATCATTGCATGTTCAGACCACAACATGTTAACCTGTGGGAATGTGAAATAGGTTGTATATGAGGCCACAAGCTTGTTTTGTCAAGGTAACAGCATCCTTACTGTATGTTGTGGTGTCACTCTAATGTGTTTTTCAATTGTTACGTTACTGATATAATAGTAATGCAAAAAGGGTCAAATATTCATTTAGGTCAAATACCTTTTAAAAGTAATTAGATTAACTACATTTCTATTAAAGCAATGCAGTGAATGAGAATTGTTTGCTCTCCCAGTGGTTAAATCATAAAAGAAAAGAAAACAAATGCATTCATCTCCAAAAAGACTCAGATGTAAGATAAATAATTTTGATATGTATTATTCCAATACAAATTTAAATTAAAAAAATTGAAAGACATGCATCACTGGTGAATTGGAAGCAATAAATTGCCCACAGGTTTGAGTGAGTGTGTGAATGTGTGTGTGAGGCCTGCAATGGATGGGCCGTCTGTCCATGTGTCTCCTCACCTGCGGCCCAAGACAGTACAAAGGATAAGCGTTTTGGAAAATGCATGGATAATTCTGATAAAAATATGAATTAATTTCAGTTTTTGACTAATGTATGGATATTATGTAAACTCCAAAAAACAGAAGGCTTTTGTGGTAATGACGCCATCTTTTTTGATCAGATGTTAGAGGAGAGGCTTCAGTATGCTAAAAAAGAATTGTTTTGACAGCCTGTCCACAAATCATTGCCATTAAATATTTATTTTGGTGTGAGCTATATTCAGTCTATTAAAAAAAAAAACTACTAATTTCCTGGTTACAAACATTGTTTAAAATCTTTTATGTTTCACAGAAGAAAAAAATCATACAGGTTTGGAATGAAGTGACCTATTTTTGGGTCAACTATCCCTTGCCTCCCTGCCAGTGTACTGCTGCGTTACACTTTTTGCTAGCCTGCTAAAGAATGACATAAATGAACCATATTTATATGTTGATGTACCAAAAGAATTTGCTTGGTAACTGTCATCATCTAGAACCATAGAAGCACATTTTTTGGACATTCACCATGGTAGTGCTATGGTGTTCTTGAAATAGCTACCATGAAAATACCATGGGACATAAAAACGCTTGATATCAATTTGACGTGAAATATTGGTCAAGACTTGATCAAGATGCTGTAACATAATTTTACGTTCAGTTTGGACGGCAATTTCTTTTCAGTGGTCATTGGGTGAAAATAGGAAGTTAATGCCACACTGAAATTTAATGTATATGTTGGCCAATATGTTTGACGTTTGACATCAAATCAACGTTACGTCAGTTTGATTAGCATATTTGACCTTTCTTTTCAACATCAGTTGGCTGCCCACTTATGATCTTATGTAGGTTTTGTCCTTCACTCTTATCTTTGCTAATCTGACTTAATTGCCCGGTCAAAGAAAGACCTAAACAAATCTCCCTACAGGCCAAAAACACAGAAATGGAAAAAGCTGAACTACTGACTCCCCTATCTAATCTGGAGGCTGGTTCGAGTGTATCAAATAAAATGCCCTTCTATAGGGTTTATTTGTTATATCAGCAACCAGACTGGCTTTAACTAGGGTGACGATGTGTGATCTTTTTCCCGGACACGTCCAGGCCTGGATTTCTATATTGTGTAAAATATCCAGGTTTTGGTTTTGTTTTCGTAAACCCGCGAGAGCTCGAGAGCAGATCCTCCTTACATGCTTTCGAATCGCTCTCACGGTACTCTGATGTCATACACCGATCGATCTGCGCAGCATTGCTCCAAGTCCAACACACCTAATATGTGTGCTTATTTGCATCGCTTTGACCGTTCTCTGTAGATCCCACCTTCTCACGCGCCACGATTGGTCGATTATGTACAATGCCTGCATGTTATTGGTCAAACTACTTTTCGATCATTACCTTCAGCAAGTATGAGAACAGGAAAACAGCCAAAACCTAGATATTTTAGGCACAGTGTTGCCAGATGTACGATAATTATCGTATTTGTACCATAATTTTGACCTCTGTACAATGCACGATCAATAATACCATAATGTACGATAATTTCAGAATTTTGTGACACCAAATGATAGTCGTTGCAATCATAGGGCTTCTATACTCCTTGATCTAGCTTTGTGGATCCTACTGTACGTGTACCTTCATGATTGTGAGGAGACTTGAACGCGTTACGCATGTCTTTCATCTCATCTCACGTTTTCTCGACCAATCATCGTGGAGAATGACTCTCTCACAAGTTAACGTTTCTGCCACACTTAGGTCAGTTTTTTTCAAAGCTGAGTTTGATAGTTTAGAAATAAAGTATTGAAAATGAGTGCTGAAAAGGATAAATAGCTGTAAAATCTAGATAAATGGCTGTATTCTGAACGTTTGGCTTGTGTACGATAATTTTCTTCCAAATATGACAATTTTGAACTTCTGGTACCATACTTGGACATTTCCAATCTGGCAACACTGTTTAGGCTACAGAGAAATCCTGGCCAGGAAGTGTCCGGGTAAACGGGCAAGTAGGGTCACCCTACTTTAACAGGCCATATATACCTAATACCTAATATCATATATACCTCATATCATAATATATCATAAATACACACAAGCGATAATGAACAACTAAACTAGAAACAGGTATTGATGATATGTAACCAAGGGAACCATGAAAAACCGGAAATAAAACACACGAAAAGCAAATAATCACTGAAGAACAAAATACAAAATGAAAGTCTGAGTTAACTTTCAAAATAAAGAGTCCATAGGAAAAGATTTCACAGGACAAGTATAGGCAGTATTATAGTATAGAGGAGGGTGATAATTAATGTAATTACTTTCTACTCTATGAATGTAGAACCGGCCGAAAAAACGCTGACGGTGTCCTACTAGATCCATCGTGCAGAACACACCAAAAAAACTAAAACCGACCAACGCTCAAAAACCACCCGGCATTGGCCGACCGTCGGCTTAGTGTGTCCTGGGCTTTTCCATGTTCATTTTATTTGGTTCAGTTTTTTCCCCCACATTTTTAAAAAAGCATTTAATGTGATTTTGAGGCATCATATAGTCGATTAAACTGACATTGTTATACAAACAATGTTCTGTGTTCACTCATGATTGGATGGAGGAAGGTGTCTGGTATGTTGCACACGTTATGGATGGAGAAGCTAATTTTCTGAGTTAGGCTACGATGATTTGGAAAGCACAATTTCACTTGTACTCAGAGATTATATATGTCTGTGTTAAAAGCCATTGCTGTGGTTGTTGTAAACTTATCAGGGCGCTTACTATGTTGCATAACCTGCAGACAAACAAATAAAACCTGACGGCCACTCCAATCAATGGCACGTCTGACGAACTGGGATTGAGTGCTTTAAGTCATTCAGCTGGCTTTTTTCATTAGGTGGACAGTTCCTGACTAAAGCAGGCATACTGACACTCACTATTTACAGCATATGAATATAAGGGCAGGTTACCCCAAAATGTATTCTACTTGTACATGTAATGCCACATGGTTTAGACAGCTAGTTAGATTTATGCATGCCTCAGAAAGCATTTTCATATGAAATTTGATTCAGTGTCACAAACAGCTTCTAGAACTTTCTGTTTCTGTTTCTTCAAAGACTGCACGGGCAACACTTAACAAATGACAACACTGGTAACAACATAAAATGGACATTTTATTCTGAAAGCTGGCTTAAGTAAAAACACTAAAACACTTAAGTCATTAACAAACTTTACATCTGGAGATGTTTCATGGTGTCAAGTGTGAAATGTTGAACAAAACTAGTTTTGAAACTATACTTTAAAAACTATACTTTTACTTTAGGTTAAACTATCCATTAACCCCCCATGTGAAGCATTTAATAAAAACAGTTAAAACAAGCTAAAACATAAAACAATACACAAAACACTGCTATGATATCAATAAATATGGCAAAAATATGTTTTGTACAGCATAGCTTTATCTCAGAGAGGGGAAATAGATTTCCTTTCATATAAGCGCCTTCTTTCAAATTGTGCTTCTATTGATCCCTTTTATGAATCGTTCTAAAAATGTGAAAGTTGATACTATGTGAACTGAACACCTTGTTACAGCAAGATAATCTTCAAGCATAAAACACCAGGTTTCTATTAGCATAAAATAACAGTAAACATACCCTAACAGGAGTATTTAATATGAATGAGCAGTTCAGAGTCAAATCCCTTTAGGGCCGAACATGCAGTGTTGGGCTGAGGCTTGAAGGATGTGAAGTGAGAGGTAATGTTCCATGCATTCCCTATTTCTTTCACACTATCCCTTTTTCTCCTTTTCCCCTGATTCTCTCCTTTATCATTGCACTTGGATTTTAGTCATGTCCAAATGAATCAAATGTAAGGCATGAATGTTCCTGCAGCAGCACAGGCCACATCAAACACATTACTTAAATCAAAAGAGGAATTACAAAAAAAGGAACACATTGAAAAATTGTGGTTAAGATCCAAACCTTTCTGCAAAATGAGAAATGTATCCCTCAGGCACTTTCTACACCTATATTTTACTGAATGTGTGTCTCTGTCGTAGAGGCTTTCATTGGACACAATAACAGAAATGTGTTCTGATGCAATGCTTTAGCATACTGTAACAAAATATGCAAGACTGTATCAATGAATAGAAAATAGAGAAAGATCTGTAGTCAAGTGTGGGTCTTTGTCAGTCTCTACGTTAGCCATTTCTCAATGCAGGTTTTGTAAACGGTTTCATTGGAGTGCCAGAAGACATGTGCAACACCTGCCATTGAACACAGAACCAGATCTCCTCGCGTGTACTTCAGCCCAAATAAGTCCTTCAAAAACACCTGGAAAACAAGCCAGAATCATGAGGAATATGAGCAAAGCACACTGAACTGTAAACCTAAGCTATGTGTACATGAAGAACCGTCATGAGGGCTGAGTGAAGCGTGTGACCGCACTGGGCCTCACGCTTTAGGGGGCCTCATGCCTGCGCCTGTGGACACCCTCCACTGAGGACCCTGGAATTTTCTCTGAGGTATATAAATTGAAGTCGTGAATTAATTGCGTAATATTAACTCTATGGTGCTTCAGTGAGCTGCCGATGTCAAATGTCAAAAACTTTTGAGATGGTTAGAGTGTCGGACTTGTAACCCGAAGGTTGCGGGTTCGAGTCTCAGGTCCAGCAGGAATTGTCAGTGAATAATCAGCACTGACTTCCACCCTCAATACCACGACTGAGGTGAGACCCTTGAGTGAGTCACCAATCCCCCAACTACTACCTGGGCGCAGCAATATGGCTGCCCACTGCTCCGGGTGTGTGTTCACAGTAGTGTGTGTGTGTGCACTTGGATGGGTTAAATGAAGAGCACAAATTCCAAGTATGTGTGACCATACTTGGCCACATGTTACTTCACTTTAAGATTAAGACCATATTTTTTAAATGACCTTATTATAGCTGTCCAAATGCAAAGGGTCAACATTTATTTGTTAATTATTGACCTAGACAGTCCAGAGAATAGTTAAAAACCTAGAATAAATAAATATTCTCAAATATTTAAAGAACAGACTGACAGCAGTGGTCCTAGAGGCAAAGTTGTTCAGAATGAGGAGATCATACATGAAGATCTAGTGTATGTATGAATATATGATTTTTTCTTTTTTCTGCAATTTGATTAGAATCATCTGTTGCATGTGCTCACCTTTAGTTTTGTGAGGTTTTGAGTTTTTGTTTAGGATTTATAGGCTTTTGGGTATATTTGGCCATGCCCCTTTTCTAAATGACCCAGTTATGGCTACCCATGGTAAAATTCAACCTTTTTTGATAATTATTGATCCAGAGAGTCCAGAGAATTGTACTGCAGTTGTTTGAGGTTGAGTGAAAAACACAGGACTAGTTCGCAAAAGTACGTTTAAAAAAAAAAAAATCCAAAATGCCCAAAAATTTCGCCAGGGTTACGATCAAATCCGAGGCATGGGTATTGTCATGAGCCAAGGATTCCAATGACATAAGGCACTTGAATGACGAGGTATCATATATGCATTGTTTATCCACTTGATCTTTCATTCACTCATTCAAAAAAAAAAATTTTTTTAACCTTTAACTAAAGTAAAAAAAATAAATTTAAAAAAGTGAAAGTGGGGGAAAATCACATTATAAAATAAATATTTTTCTCTAATACAGCAAGAGGACGTGTGTCTATATGGTCCTAATGCACGGTGAGGAGGAGAGTTTGAGTGGATCACAGCTGGAGAACTGCAGAAAATAGATGAGTCTTGGGGTCAGAAAGCCACAAAAAAACAATGTTGTTTAGGAGGTGTAACACAGTTCGTAGTCACGGAAGGAGGAGGCGGGAACCGGCGAATATTTAAATAAAACTTTAATAATAAAATAAACACAAAACAGCGCGACAGCCCCTCGCGGACGACTGTCACGCACAAACAAAACCAAAACACAAAATAAACTCCAGGCCTGGTCCTCTCTCGTCTTTCACTGTTGTCACTCCTCCTTTTTATCCTTCCGGAGCTCCTCCGTGAGACTCGAGACCGGTGAGTGGTGCAGGTGTCGCTCATTATCAATTACTCAACCGGCCTCGCTCCGTTCCCACGGCTCTCTGCCCCGCCCCTCTCGTCACAGGAGGGTTTCAAGAAAAAACTAGAAAAGAAAACGCTCTCATCCAAAAACAAACTCCAGCATATTTATTTGCTAGACACGAATGGAACTTTAAACGGGACTGGGTTCAATGGTCAAATGAAACAAAAAAAAATTAGCTTTTTAGCAGCAAACACTCAAGATGGGTTTGGTGCACACAGGGATAAAAAGTACCCCATGTGTACAATGAAATATACTGCTGTATTTTTAATGTTGTGGGTCTATATTCCTGCCGGAGATCCTGGATATCTTGTTCAGATAGATGGCATAATGGATTCTATAAAACACCAATAGATAAAAAATTTAAAACTGACTGTCCATGCTAGAAATCGTATAATGGGCCATGGTTGGATCTTCCAACAGGACAATGATCCACAAACAAACATCAAAATCAACACAAAAATGGGATATACACACACAAACACACACAAAGACGGCTAAATTAAATGATGCTTACTTTCTGGTTTTTCATCTCAACGACTGTTTCATTCTCATCATAGAACTGTCCAACTGACTGAAAAGCAAGAAAACGAGGCATCATAAAAAAAATCTGTTTTCAAAGAAGAACAAAAAAAAATTATGTTTCAAGCTTCTATGAATCTGAGTTAAAGGTGACAAAACTGACAAGTCAATTAACCAACCTTGACTGCCATGGTGTGATGACTCCATCATCAGCACCACCAATCAGCACCAGCTTCTTAATGCGCAAGAAGTTTTGTTTCCAAGCTGCGCAAAGAAAATACTACATCAAAAACCAGCAATAAACAATTTTTCCTTGGAAAAAAAAGGAAGCAAGCCCTGGCACTCAAAGCCAAAGAAAATCACAATCATCACCTTCTTACAGAAAATAGACTTTGACCTTTTGGAAAAAATGTTCCTTCTTAGTTTTTTTTTTAATATATATTTTTGCCTGTGTTATTGCCAACTGCATAAATTTTGGCACAGGTGTGTATTTTTATTGGAATTTTACTATTTCACCCTCATTTCCTTAAATCTATTTTGCACTAGGTACACAAAATAGTTCCTCTCAGGACCTTAAGGACAAAAATGTCCTTAAACCCATTAAAACTGCTATTTTTAATCGCAGTGCCATTTAACTGTAAAATGATGCAATTTTTGTTAATAGGCTTTCATTCTGTTGGCAAGGCTTCAAAATTATTTTTTTAGCTATTTCTTACCAGATGGTGCCATTTTTTTCAGGTTTGGCCTATAAAGCATATACTTGCTTTATTTCTGTTTTCTGCTTCTGAATATTATAGAGCCAATTGGATAAATAATGCAGCTACAATTGTGTGGGTGTGTTGGTATGGATGTCAGAGTGTGGTTTGTATGTGTGTCATAAATAAATGTGTGTGTAATATTTGAGAGAGAAAAACTACTGTACTGCAAATCACAAATCCAACCACTGTGTGCACCAGCTGAGTTTTGCTGGCATCTAATAGGGAAAATTTGGTACTGGCCCAAACAAAATCTTACTGAAAGCAATTTTTTTTTGAGATATCAACCTCAAATTTGGAACACATCTTGTTTAGATTTATGGCTTTGATTTTCTAGCAGGTTTAGAGTTCAACATGTTTCATAAAATATATATTTTCTATAAAATATTGTTAACTCATTTTCATAAACTTAAACCTCTATAACTTTTTTTTTTGTTTCACTTTTTAAACTTTTTTTACTTGAACAATAATCTGCCATGGGTCTTCTTTAAAATGAGACCAAACTTAAGTCTGTGCTCCCAAGCTTCAAATTTGTATGACAGTTTATTGACATGGACATTTTTGTCCACTATGCACCTATCTGTCACTTTTTTTAATTGACGCACAAGGGTTAAGAAAGCTGGTAATGTGATCTGTTGCCTCACCAGTAGAATTGGGATTTGCTTTTTCATTGTCCAGTAAGGCCAGATAGTCACTGCTGTTGATGTACATGTCTCTGTGATGAGGGTCTGAAGAAAAAAACCCACAAACATCACAGCATGTCTCATGCCATAAAGAAATACAAGACCTTTTAATAATGCCATTATTGTAAGAAAAATATATCCAGTCAATGAATGATCAGGGCTACAGTGTTTCAGCACATTGTTATTCGGTTGATATGGTGCTCTGGGTGGTTGCTTACCGGCCCAATCAAAAGAGCAAACTCTGTAGCTCCGGCCCAATCAAAAGAGCAAACTCTGTAACTGCTTTTCCACTGTCGGGGCGAACGGTTCTAAGAATAGTAAGGAATGGTTACGGTTATATTTCCACTTGAGCTTGGTTCGGCACAGCATGATTGCAAACCATTACAGTTAGCTAACCGTGCTGCTAGAATGCGTGTAGTGATGGTGCCGCTCACTCGTTTGTTGTCTGGCTACTTCAATTTTCCCCCCAGTGGAAAACTGCAACCATATATTTGAACCAGCTGGGCTGGATCAGCAACGGTTTGGCCCAATGGTGGGAAAGTGCCCTATATGACTCTGTGATGCTCTGGTTTCTAGATATGCCTCTGGTCTCTAGTTCACCCAAAAATTCTGTAAATGTCATAATTTACTCACCCTCATGTCTTTCTAAACATGTATGACTTCAGGGATTAAAGCCAAAAAAAAAATTTGCACAAACCCACTTTTTCAGGCTACGTCATATTCCTTTAACCATCACTATACTAAAATACTCAAGACCAACAAAAGATGTTTATGAACAGATATTCTATTTTCAATTTGCATAGTTTTGAAGCTGTTTCAATTTAAGGTTCAAATTGCTACTATACTTTTAAAATACTTTTTAGTCATACACAATCAACCATCTACAAAACTTCTCAGTTTTTTTTTTTTTTTTGTAATGGCAAACAATGTTTTGTTTTAAGTGAACTTCCTAACACTTAAAGAACAAAATATGCAATTCTTATACACAAATCTCTACAATGCTTTCTACTTTCTCTGACTACTATTCCTGGAGCTTGGCTACACCTGATTCCACTTGTTAATCGTTATGGTCAGTTATTACCCTCGATTTTATAATGATGATTATTAAGGATGGTTAACAGTGTGCATTTTGTGTGCATTACATGTCATTCATGTAGGCTTCACAAACAAAATAAGTTGAAAACTATTTATGAAATAGTTTTTGTTTTTTATGCATTAGAAAATCAAGACTTGATTGAACAAAATGGTTATTCAAACTGGAAACACATTATATACAGAAAGCGACCAAAGACTGTTCCCCATCACTGAAGCATCAATGACTTCAGTTCAGCACGAGTTCTGCACATTTGCAAAAACTCACAATTTGTTGTTTATTATGAAAAAATTTGCAAGAGTGCAGAATTCACCGGTAACTAATCTAAATGCCTAGTCAGGTCATGTAGTCAGTTCACAGTTAGCTCTGGTGTCGCAAGATCTGACAGTGAGTCAGACAATGAGTGTGAAAGTATCGAGAGTTTCTTTGAAGTTGGAGACAATGATTCTCCAATAGGGACATCAGAATTGAGTGGATGTGAAGCGAAATCCTACTCGGCGAGACAGATTAGCACCTTTCTTGATGAAACTAAAGGGGTGCGGAATCCACAAATCGATTTGTTTTTTCCAGATTTGAGGAAATTTTTTGCTTCCTGTAGGGATGTTATGATAAATGCTACAGTTGAGGAGTTTAGCAGACAAAAACGATACCGTCTCAAAAAAATAATCACTAAAGTAAAGAAGATGATCCATCAGGAAAAGAGTCCAATTTAATTGATTCGGTAGAGGGACAGGTTTTGTTTTGATCGTTGTATTACAGTAATATTTTATGACATCCTTACAAATTGGATCATTAAATTTAAATGGATGTCGTAATAAAGAAAAGGGAAGTGCTCTCATCAAATTTTTAGCTTTTAAAAAGGCTAGTGTGATATTCTTGCAAGAAACTCACACAGATATATATAACCAGGCAGAATGGCTTAATGAATGGAAAGGGCAGAAGTTTCTTAGCCATGGTTCTAGTGTAAGTGCTGGAGTAGCTGTTCTCATATCGGAAAGTGTCCAGGGGAACGCTTCCAATATGATAGAAATTATTCCTGGAAGAATGCAGCGAGTAGATATTATTTTACAAAATGTGTCCTTTTCCCTTATCAATGTATATGCTCCCAACATTGGATATGAACGAGTTTTATTTTTTAAGAAGTTACAGGAAGCTATGAATAATATTTCTCGTGAAAATTGTATTATTGTGGCTGGAGATTTTAATTGCACTCTTGATCATACAGTCGATAGAAATCATGATGAACCTCATCTTAATTCAGCAGAAGCTCTCAGGAAGGTAATACTTTTCCATTCGCTTGTAGATGTGTGGAGAGAATCCTTTCCAAAATGTAGGCAATATACATGGCTGAAAATGAATTCAAATATAATATCAGGGGCTAGATTAGACAGAATATATGTTCAGAAGGGTAGAAGAGAACGGTTTTGTGATAGTAGAATTAATCCTACACCCATTTCTGATCATTATTATGTTTCTGTTATGGTTACAACATCAAGTACTATTTACAAATCTTATTGGCATTTTAATAACAACTTGCTGCAAGATCGTACATTTGTACATTTATTTCCTTTCTTTTGGAGAGCTTGGAGAGAGAGAAAGACAGAGTTTAAGTCCCTAAGTCAATGGTGGGACATTGGGAAAATTCAGATTCAGTCGTTTTGTCAACAGTATGTAAAAAACAATGCAAAAGAAATCCAGAAGAAAATTGAACAGCTGGAAAAAGAAATAATGAGATTGAATAGCTCCATAAGTGAGAGATGGAACTAGTGGAGATTTGCTTGAACAATATAACTTTCTTTTAAAAAATTTGCATGAAGAAAGAGATCAAGGAACAAAAGTACAAGCAAGATTTACTCAGCTTAATAATATGGATTCTTCAACATCTTTCTTTTTTGCATTGGAAAGAAAAGTTC